>CM060630.1:31172363-31174863 GCA_030578275.1 Meda fulgida | reverse complement strand
TATAATGACTTTTTTATATGAATTATGTTTTTAGTAATTTGTTATTATCATTATTTTATTTATTCAAATGTTAAATAATAAATTATTACTATTATTATTAAACAATTGAAATATAAAATATTAGTATTATTTTTATATTCAAATTGTTAAATTATAATTAATTTCCAAATAGTAGTCTTTAATAATTTGTTATTATCCTTATTATTTTATTTTCAAATTGTTAAATAATAATAACAATTATTATTAATAATAATAATAATAATAATAATATTAATTTTAGACTCTTTTTACAGACTGTCATGATGTGCTTCCACAGTTATCAAAATAACATTCAAGTTTCTTTGTGTAAAAAGAGTCTGGCAGTAAATGACACGTTGTCAGTAATGAATCATCTTCTGAGCATGGCCTCACCCTGAGCCCCAGTGGTAGAAGACCCTGTCCTGATAGTACAGACACAGGAACAGCCACACACTGATGGTCTCCAGCCAGAAGATCACGAAGAGGAACCAGATAGAAGAGAGCAGCAGCTCACACACCATCCTGAGACCTGCAGAGAACATCATCATCATCATCATCATCATCATCATCACTACTATCATCATCATCATCACTACTATCATCATCATCATCATCATCATCATCATCACTACTATCATCATCATCACTACTATCATCATCATCATCATCATCATACTATCATCATCATCATCATCATCATCACTACTATCATCATCATCATCATCACTACTATCATCATCATCATCATACTATCATCATCATCATCATCATCATCACTACTATCATCATCATCATCATCACTACTATCATCATCATCATCACTACTATCATCATCATCATCATCACTACTATCATCATCATCATCATCATCATCATCATCATCACTACTATCATCATCACTACTATCATCATCATCGCTACTATCATCATCATCATCAGCACCATCATCATCACTACTATCATCATCATCATCACTATTATCATCATCATCATCATCACTACTATCATCATCATCACCATCATCATCACTACTATCATCACCATCATCATCACTACTATCATCATCATCATCATCATACTATCATCATCATCACTACTATCATCATCATCATCATCACTACTATCATCATCATCATCATCATCACTACTATCATCATCATCATCATCACTACTATCATCATCATCATCATACTATCATCATCATCATCATCACTACTATCATCATCATCATCATCACTACTATCATCATCATCATCACTACTATCATCATCATCATCATCATCATCATCATCATCACTACTATCATCATCACTACTATCATCATCATCACTACTATCATCATCATCATCAGCACCATCATCATCACTACTATCATCATCATCATCACTATTATCATCATCATCATCATCACTACTATCATCATCATCACCATCATCATCACTACTATCATCACCATCATCATCACTACTATCATCATCATCATCATCATACTATCATCATCATCACTACTATCATCATCATCATCATCACTACTATCATCATCATCATCATCATCATACTATCATCATCATCATCATCACTACTATCATCATCATCATCATCATCATCACTACTATCATCATCATCATCACTACTATCATCATCATCATCATCATCACTACTATCATCATCATCATCACTACTATCATCATCATCATCATCATCATCATCATCACTACTATCATCATCACTACTATCATCATCATCACTACTATCATCATCATCATCAGCACCATCATCATCACTACTATCATCATCATCATCATCATCACTATTATCATCATCATCATCATCACTACTATCATCATCATCACCATCATCATCACTACTATCATCACCATCATCATCACTACTATCATCATCATCATCATCATACTATCATCATCATCACTACTATCATCATCATCATCATCACTACTATCATCATCATCATCATCATCATACTATCATCATCATCATCATCACTACTATCATCATCATCATCATCATCATCACTACTATCATCATCATCATCATCACTACTAACATCTTCATCATCACTAATATCATCATCATCATCATCATCATCACTACTATCATCATCACTACTAATATCATCATCATCATCATCACTACTATCATCATCACTACTATCATCATCATCATCATCATCATCACCATCATCACTACTATCATCATCATCATCATCACTACTATCATCATCATCATCATCATCATCAATCCTATCATCATCACTACTATCATCACCATCATCATCATCACTACTATCATCATCATTATCATCATCATCATCATCATACAATCATCATCATCATCACTACCATCATCATCATCATCATCATACAATCATCATCACTACTATCATCATCACTACTATCATCATCATCATCATACTATCATCATCATCATCATCATCACTACTATCATCATCATCATCATCACT
>CM060630.1:31152363-31167363 GCA_030578275.1 Meda fulgida | reverse complement strand
TCATCATCACTACTATCATCATCATCACTACTATCATCATCATCATCATCACTACTATCATCATCATCATACAACCATCATCACTACTATCATCATCATTATCATCATCACTACTATCATCATCATCATCATCACTACTATCATCATCATCATCATCCTCATCACCATCATCACTACTCTCATCATCATCCTCATCACCATCATCATCATCATCATAATCATCACTACTATCATCATCATCATCACCATCATCATCATCATCATACAATCATCATCATCATCACTACTATCATCATCATCATCATACAATCATCATCATCATCATCTAATCATCATCATCATCACCATACAATCATCATCACCATACAATCATCATCATCATACAATCATCATCATCATCACCATCATCATCATCATCATCATCATCACTACTATCATCATCATACAATCATCATCACTACTATCATCATCATCAATCCTATCATCATCATCATCATCACTACTATCATCATCATTATCATCATCATCATCACTACTATCATCATCATCATCACTACTATCATCATCATCACTACTATCATCATCATCATCACTACTATCATCATCATTATCATCATCATCATACAATCATCATCATCCTCATCATCACTACTATCATCATCATCATCATCACTACTATCATCATCATCATCATCATCAATCCTATCATCATCACTACTATCATCACCATCATCATCACCATCATCACTACTATCATCATCATCATCCTCATCCTCATCACCATCATCATCATCATCATACAATCATCATCATCATCACTACTATCATCATCATCATCATACAATCATCATCATCATCACTACTATCATCATCATCATCATACAATCATCATCATCATCATCTAATCATCATCATCATCATCACCACCATCATCATCATCATCATCATACAATCATCATCACTACTATCATCATCATCATCATCAATCCTATCATCATCATCATCATCATCACTACTATCATCATCATCATCACTACTATCATCATCATCATCATCATCACTACTATCATCATCATCACTACTATCATCATCATTATCATCATCATCATCCTCATCATCACTACTATCATCATCATCATCATCACTACTATCATCATCATCATCATCATCAATCCTATCATCATCACTACTATCATCACCATCATCATCATCACTACTATCATCATCATTATCATCATCATCATCATCATACAATCATCATCATCATCACTACCATCATCATCATCATCATCATACAATCATCATCACTACTATCATCATCACTACTATCATCATCATCATCATCAATCCTATCATCATCATCACTACTATCATCATCATCATCATCATCACTACTATCATCATCATCATCACTACTATCATCATCATCATCATCAATCCTATCATCATCATCATCATCATCACCATCATCATCATCACTACTATCATCATCATCATCATCACTACTATCATCATCATCATCATCATCATCATCATCACTACTATCATCATCATCATCATCATTATCATCATCATCATCATCATACAATCATCATCATCACTACTATCATCATCATCAATCCTATCATAACCATCATCATCATCATCACTACTATCATCATCATCATCATCACTACTATCATCATATCATCATCAATACTATCATCATCATACAATCATCACTACTATCATCATCATCATACTCATCATCTCTACTACCATCATCATCATCATCATCATCACCACTATCATTCATCATCATCATCACCACTATCATCATCATCATCACTACTATCATCATCATCACTACTATCATCATCATCATACTCATCATCTCTACTACCATCATCATCATCATCATCATCACCACTATCATTCATCATCATCATCACCACTATCATCATCATCATCATCACTACTATCATCATCATCATGGAAAAATTCCCCAAAAAAGTCAAAAAATGAAAAAATCAAAAATATGACAAACCAAGTTGAAATTCTGATTTGAAGTAAAAAAAAATTAAAAAGTAATAAAAAAAAAGAAAAAAGTCCAAAATATGACAGACATACCAAGTTGAAATTATGATATCAAAAGTTCAAAAAATTACAGTGAAAAGTAGGACAGACAAACTAAGTAGAAATTATTATATGCAAAAGTCCAAAAAAATGAGAGTCAAGATTCTGATATGAAAGTCAAAAAATGACAGTCAAAATTATGAAAAAAGTCAAAATTATGACAGACATGCTAAATTGAAATTAAGACATGAAAAAGTCAAAATTTCAAAAGTCAAAAAAATTACAAATAGTCACATTTATGACAGACAAACCGAGTTGAAATTCTGATATGAGTCAAAAATATGACAGACAAACCAAGTTGAAATTCTGATATGAAAGTCAAAAAAATGACAAAAAGTTAAAAAAAAAAAAACACAAACCAAGTGTTAATTCTGATATGAAAAAGTTGAAAAAGTCAAAATCATCCCAAGTTGAAATGATGATAAAAGTCAAGTGTAATGTAAAAAGCACTATATTAAAGTGTGTATCAGGAGTAAGAGTAGAAGGAAAGCCTCTCTCCAGCTCTTCCACAGATCGACTCTTGCTGACACATAAAGCCACTGCAGTTATGACTCCTCTTCCCACCTCACTGGGACCAACCACAGAAAACTCTGCATGGAAGCTGATTTCAGCGCTGTGGGAGAATGCTGTAGTTTTACTGCACTTCTGTTCAGCTGTGTCCAGCTTTCATCAGCTCTGGTCCAGTGGGTTCAACAGTAGATCTTTCTGCTCAGCTCTGTTCAGCACTGGTTTGGTTCTAACACACGTGCTCGGATGCCTGGGAGATTCTGACGCTGGACTCGAACAGCAGAGTCCGGTCTAGAGTCTGTGAAGAAGAAGCCGGTCGCTCTCCATTTTACAAACCAAAGAAGCCCTTATAACACATGCTTGTTCTATCATTGACTCTATGGGTTATTGATTTCAACCAACTTCCATGGAACTCCTGAGCCAAGCTGTATATATACAGTATGTAACTGTATGCTATATAATGGCTGAATATGATGAATTGAGCTATTCAGTCGCACAAGAGTCCTTGTAATGCTTCACTTTTCAAACCATACAATGCAAATGAAAAAATAAAAAATTGAAACCAGACAATTGTTTTTTCCTTTTTTTCAGAAGTTTATCAATAGAGAGGTTTTTTTGACAAAAAGTCAAAAATATGACAGACAAACCAAGTTGAAATTCTGATATGAAAGTCAAAAAAATGACAAAAAGTCAAAAATATGACAGACAAACCAAGTTGAAATTCTGATATGAAAGTCAAAAAATGACCAAAAGTCAAAATTATAAAAAATACCAGACATTCTAAATAGAAATTATGATATGTAAAGTCCCCCCAAAAAATGTAAAAGTCAAAATTATCAGACAGACTAAATTGAAATTATGACATGTAAAAAAATAAAATTATAATAATTGTCCATAAAAGTAAAAAAATAATTGGGTTTAGGTCAAAAATTCCAAACAATTATTCATTATACTTTTTATATTTTATAATTATCCATTATAAAAATTGACCATTACATTTATAATTATTTTATAATATAAAGAAAAAAGGTAAACATTATGACAAAAAGTCGTCACTATCATCATCACTGATCATAACCGTCATTACCAATCATCATCATCACTATTATCATCATGCTTTGATAGTGTAATTATGAAATTAATGAATAGAAAAAGTACAAATTCTGATATAATTATGATGACGCACTAAGTCATAACATGAAAATGAAATGACATAAAAATTCCACATTTACGACACAAGAAAAATGTAAATGATATAAAGTCATAATTATGGCAAACCAAGTAATTAATAAATGAAAAGGTCGAAATTATGACTCTGTAGCTATGTCATACTTTCAGGTTTCTTCTTCTTCTTCCTTTATTTAACCAGGGAAATAATCACATTGAGATAAATATCTCATTTACAAGTGAGCCCTGGCCAAGGTAGCAGCACACAATATACATTACTACATAAAACAGATTACACAACACACACATATACAACAATAAAACAAGATTAAACGTTAAGAGCAAGTGCAGACAGATTTGAATAATTTGTTTAAATGTAACTTGAACTCATTTATAGAAATAAGTACATCAAGTTTCAATGAACTTTGGATCTCATTCCAAGCAGCTGATGCACTATAAATAAAAGCAGTTTTTCCAAACTCTGTCTTCATTAAAGGAACATTTAAAAGAATATATCTACTTGAACGTAGATTATACCCTTGAATATTAAAAGTTATTAAGCTATTCATATATTGAGGAAGCTGGCCGACTAATGCCTTGTATAGAAGTATGAGCCAGTGTTTGTACCTTCTTATGTGAAGTGAAGGCCAACCTACCATTTCATACAGTGCACAGTGATGAGTGTGATATTTTGTGCAAGTTATAAATCTCAGAGCAGAGTGATAAACAGAATCTACTGATTGTAAGAGAGCTTTAGTAGTGTTTCTATAAAAAACATCTCCATAATCTAAGATAGGTAAGAAGGTAGATTCCACCAACTTTCTCCTGGCTGACTGTGAGAAACATGCACTGAAAATAAAACCCCAGCTGTAACCTTAACTTAGACAGCAGTTGTTTAACATGTAACTTGAATGATAAGTCCTCTTCCAACACAAACCCTAGTTATTTGTAAGAGGAGACCAGTTCTATAGAGTTACCCTGCAAAGTGTAAATAGGTGGTGGAGAAGAATCAGTCTTGTGTTTCCTAGAAAAGACCATGTATTTTGTTTTCTTATCATTTAGGACTAATTTTAAAGAAAATAGGTTATGCTGAACTAATTCAAATGCTTTCTGCAACTTTAAAATGCAATTATCAATAAAAGATGCAAAACAATAGATAATAGTATCGTCGGCATATAAATGGATACTTGCGTCTGATAGATTATCACCAAGATTGTTAATATATAATGTAAACAACAGGGGACCTAAAATGGACCCCTGTGGCACACCAGATTCAATGGTGAGCTTATCAGAAAGAGACCCATTAATTTGCACTTTTTGACACCTACTCTTTAAATAGCTCCTGATCCAACCTAATGCTGTTTCAGAAAGACCGATACAATGTAAACGCGACAAAAGAATACCATGATTGACTGTATCGAAAGCTTTAGTCAAATCAATAAACATTGCAGCACATGACCTTCCAATATCTAGGGCGCAGGTAATGTCTTTTAAGACTTTCATAGTAGCAGTTACTGTACTATGATTTTTTCTGAAACCGGACTGAAATCTAGATAAAATACTATTGTTAATTAAAAATTCCTTTAGCTGTTCAGTGACAATAGATTCTGAAATTTTAGCCACAGCTGATAGCTTCGAAATCGGTCTGTAATTATTTAAAATGGTTGGATCACCGCCTTTCAGCAGGGGTACAACCAAAGCAGATTTGCAAACATCAGGAACAATATTCTGTTCTAATGATAAATTGAAAATATAGGCTAGTGGGCCAGCAATGATCTCGGCAGCCAATTTAAAAAAATATGGCTCAATTTCATCAGGCCCTGCAGACTTCTTGATGTCTAGATATTTTAAACCTTTTAAGACCTCACTTCTTGAAATTGGAGAAAAATTAAAAATCGGACTATCTTCTCTCAGAAGAGATGGATTTGGTATAACACTCACAGGAATTTCTTTAAAAATAGAACTTGAAGAAATAAAGTGCTTATTAAAAATATTTACCATGACCATATTATCATTAATGAGAATGTCGTTTGCTAAAATTTGGTCAGGAAATTCATTAGATAATGTGGAGGGAGACAGTGATTTCACGGTTTTCCAAAACTTTATAGGATTTTTCAGATTTTGTGAGGTTTCTTTTAAATAATATTCATATTTAGATCTGCGTACAAGAGCTGTGCATTTATTTCTCAATACTCTAAATGCCACCCAGTCTCTTTCTGTATCTGAACTCCTCGCAGTGGCCCAAGCCAAATTTCTTTCATGAAGGAGTACAGATAATTCATTTGAAAACCATGGATTATCACGGCCTTTTACTCTGAAAGTCCTAACAGGTGCATGTCTATTCACAATCTTCAAGAATAAAGTGTGAAAATACTGCCATGCAATGCACACATCAGGTAATAAAAACAGTCTATCCCAGTCAGATGTAAACATCTCATGTAGAAACCCCTGAATATCAAACAATTTAAAGTTTCTTTTAGTAATAATTCTAGGTTTTACTTTGGGAATTTTACAATTTCTTATAACCGCTATAGTGCAATGATCACTGACATCATCAGGAAAAACCCCTGTATAGGTGTAATTATGGGGTTTATTTGTTAGTATAAGATCTATTAAAGCGGACTTGCTTGGGTTCTTATGATTTGGCCGTGTTGGTGATTCTACTTTTTATGTCATAATTATGATTCGCAAAAGCACGATTTCTTTCTTATGTTGCGGAAATGGGATCTGCAACTGTAATCACAGACGTACAGTGTCACAAATAAAACCACTAACTTAATCATTTGAATAAATACTGACCAATTCATAAAGTTATTGAACGACTGACCTGTTTGTGGACTGAATCCTGCAAGTGAATAAGTCAGTCAGTACATCAGCTGAAGCCAGTGACACCCGCAGACACTAACTTTAATGTGATCTATTAATAAATTAAACACATTTAACAGTGAAATGCAGGAACAGTTTGCAGTTAATCTGATCACGCTAAAACGCCACTTCCGGTCATAAGCTTGTGCTCGTATTTCAGAATAAAAGCTTTTCAAAACAAAACATTAAATATTAATAATTTAACCCATATCTGCTGAAGAAATGTTAAACCCCAGTACAGATAAACTATTTAACAAAAAAACGATTTAATTCGGAGATTTTTATTATTTAATACCAGCCAAATACTAATCGTTCTAAAAATAAATAAATAAATGATACAGTCGTGTAAAACTGTAAAAAGCGTCCATTGTTATTGTTATTATTATTAATATCATTAAGACAGTAATATATATATATATATATATATATATATATATATATATATATATATATATATATATATATATATATATATATATATATATACATTACTGCAATTGCTGTACTAATAACACTATGAAATAAATTAAATGTAAAAAATGATGTCATAAAAGTATTAATTATTTTATAATGATAATTACTTTTTATAGAAAAATACATTTATATTTCAATTTCAATTTCTATAAAATAAATGTAACAGATCTAATAAATATTTTTTTAACGAAAAGTCTGCCCCGGACGTTTCTCCGCCTTGAACAGGAAGTGAAGTCACCGCGACAGAAGCGCAGGGATTGTGTGAGTTAGCTCGAGTTAAAGCGACTTTATTGATTAAAGTTCATTTATTAAAGAGATTTTGTCCTTCACGGATAATGTATTAAAGCGTTATTTATAGTTCAGAAGTAACGGGGTGTCACCAGAAGCACGGGAGCGCGCTCACGACGCCTTTCGTCAAGATACAGGTTCGTGTTTCTGACTTATATTTATCATTCTTCAAAAACAGTTCACATTTTGGACACGTAACCAAAGTAATACTATAGTATTCTTACCATGTAACGTTACTGTAACTAGCATATAAGTATGATCTTACATGAATATGGTATTATTGAGTAGTAGTTTACTGTGAGACTGTCTTTCATAATGTTCACAAAGTCTCATCAGCTATTATTAACGTTAGCAGCTAGCTAGTTTAAGTTTTTGATGCTTTATTTATTTGTTTACTCATATATCAGCTTACTTAAATAGTTTAAATATATGTATATTAAATGTAGATTTTTTTAACATAACTTTTTAGTATTTTCCAAAACTGCAGTATTTTCAGTGTGTGTATGTGTGAGTGAGTGAGTTTGTGTTTGTGTGTGTGTGTGTGTGTGTGTGTGTGTGTGTGTGTGAGAGAGAGAGAGAGAGAGAGAGTGTGAGTGAGTGTGTGTGTGTGTGTGTGTGTGTGTGTGTGTGTGTGTGTGTGTGTGTGTGTGTGTGTGTGTGTGTGAGAGAGAGAGAGAGAGAGAGTGTGAGTGAGTGTGTGTGTGTGTGTGTGTGTGTGAGAGAGAGAGAGAGAGAGAGAGAGAGAGAGAGAGAGAGAGTGAGTGAGTGTGTGTGTGTGTGTGTGTGTGTGTGTTAGAGAGAGAGAGAGAGAGAGAGTGTGTGTGTGTGTGTGTGTTTTAGAGAGAGAGAGAGAGAGTGAGTGAGTGAGAGTGTGTGTGTGTGTTAGAGCTGTCACTTTTGTCACATTTATGAGACATAAGTGTTCATTGAATCGATTGTAAAAATAAATTTTCCATGTCTAAAGACGTTTCCATTTTCAAAACCAAATATAGGCAAATCCACGGACAACTAACCGGCATTCGGACGAACGTAAAGAGTGCGCTTGAGACGCGCACAAGTCAGCAATATTTCTGATGATTTATTGGCGTGACGTTTCGTGCACAATGAAAAACAGGCGTGCAATATTCAGGGTTTGAAATTAACACCCGCCAATCCGCCAAACGCGGGTAAAAATTAACTTTGGCTGTCAAATCACAAGCCAATTTGGCGTGTTTCTGTTGACTAATTTTTCTGGGGGAGTTCGTGTAGCCAAATCTGCGCGGATTTAGCGCAAATATGCAACTCGTGAGTCATCATGATATTTTAAATACAGCGTATTGCAATCTGCGCATTTCTGGCTTACTTGAACACACACGTCACTACGCAACAAACAACGGCGCGCTTGTTCACTTGCATTGAAGTAATTGCGAATATTAAAAAGTATTTGGTTAACAGAAAAGACTTTATTTTTCCAACACCCTATGTGTACTGTATTGATCTGTCCAACTACAACACATTTTTGTTAGAAAAAAAAAGGCAGTTAAAATCGATTCCCTGTTTTCGTTTTAGAAACTTGGGCTGGTTGGTCCAATCGATTGTGCAATCGATTTTCGAACGTAAAGTGACACCTCTAGTGTGTGTGTGTGTTTGAGAGAGAGAGAGAGAGTAGGGGGGAAATTATTTATCTCATTTTTTTTTTCTGTTTTCTCCACAGATTCAAAACTTGGTCTGGGCGTGAGCATTGTATCAATCTTTCTGGATGGACTTAAATCTCCCGAATGCTAATTTATCAAAAAAGGCGTTCAGCGAATGTTAAAATGACTCCCATCTGATGTCCATTAGCCTCTCACTAGTCACTGAAAGACTAAAAACAGAAAGACATCATGTCTCTGCCTGAGGAAGCAGGGGATCGTGGGAAAGAGCGCGAGCGTGGAGCTCGTCCTAAAGTGCGTCAGAGCCGCTCTGAAGAGAGAAGAGACGGCGGAAGGAGAAAATCCGGGAGAGGGAAGAAGAAAAGCCACCCGTCGCACAACCTGACGTCCGAGCGGCCCGTTAGCGACGGCTTTGAGTACGGGGATCTTCTGAACGAGTCCAGCGAGGGCGGCTCGTCCTCTCCGGTGTGGGAGCACAGAAGACGGCAAGTTCTGGGATCTTCCGGATCCCTGTTACCCGAACGGGTTTCCGCTAAGCTATCGCTCGGTTCGCCCGATCTCAGCAGCGACTCGGATAGCAAGTCGTCCGGAAGCAGTCGGACTCTCCGGCAGAAGATCCAGGACGCGGTTGGCCAGTGTTTCCCGATCAAGACCCACACCCAAGTCCTATCGCACTCGCCTTCCTCGCGCCGCAAGATCCACATTAGCGAGCTCATGCTGGACAGCTGCCCGTTCCCAGCCGGATCCGATTTGGCTCAAAAATGGTACCTTATTAAGCAGCACACGGCTCCTATTTCACAAGCGCCTGTTTTGGATTCTGTCGCTCCTGTTACGTTGGTGACGCCGGTCGAGGACGAGGATGATCGCTTACGGGAGCGACGACGGATTAGCATCGAGCAGGGAGTCGAACCGCCTCCGAACGCACAAATCCACACGTTTGAGGTAACTGCACAAATCAATCCTCTATACAAACTCGGACCTAAGCTAGCTCACGGGATGAACGAGCTAGCTGGAGACGAGCGCGCCACACTCCACCAGCTTCTCCTGCAGAGTTGTTTGGACACATTGGATGAGGTCGCGGCATCAACGGCGGCGTCTGATTTTGACTTGGGAGCCGCGGCGTCACCGTCATCCCAGGTCCAACCGGACTCTCCCAACTCGCAGGATATACAACATCGGATTCACACTCAAATCGACTACATCCACTGCCTAGTCCCAGATCTCCTGCAGATCACAAACCTTCCCTGCTACTGGGGCGTAATGGATCGTTACCAAGCAGAGAATCTTCTGGAAGCCAAACCTGAAGGCACATTCCTGCTACGCGATTCGGCGCAAGAAGACTACCTCTTCTCCGTTAGCTTCCGACGCTACGGTCGCTCGCTACATGCGCGAATCGAGCAGTGGAACCACAACTTTAGCTTCGACGTGCACGACCCTAGCGTCTTCCACGCGACCACCGTCACCGGCCTCCTCGAGCACTACAAGGATCCCAACTCCTGCATGTTCTTCGAGCCGCTGCTCTCTAACCCCATCAACCGGACACAGCCCTTTAGCCTGCAGCACATCTGCCGCGCCGCCATTAGCAGCTGCACCACGTACGACGGCATCAATGCACTGCCGCTTCCCAACGCACTCAAGGAGCACCTGAAGGAGTACCATTACAAGCAGCGCGTGCGCATTCGCAGACTGGACACGTGGTGGGAGTAAAGTAGCGAACTGTCTCAGGTTACGGAGGCGGGAAACAAGACCAGAAGTGCCACTACTTCGCGTTCCACAACAACTTTGCCGGTTCTTATCGCTGCACTCTCAACTAGCGCTGCACAATTAATCGCAATTTACATGAAATCGCACCTCTGTCAGGACCACTATTTGCATACAGTTTGGATTGGCGGTATGGTTCTGTTCTGGGCAAGAACTCCCTGTGCATCCATGCAGCCTAGCATGGATAAGAGCAGCAATAACCCCCCTTTGGGTAAACAGAACAGATCCAACATGAATGAATTGAAGATTAATTCATTAATTAATAAAGATTTTTAATGTACAACATAATTGAGAATTTAGTCTGATTCAAAGGGGAATCAGAATGCCAAATCCTGACTGACGAGAGGTGGAGCTGGGGAGCGATGAGGGTAATTCGCTCCTGAGAAATGCGACGGCTGCTGATAATACTGAAGGAGCTTATATATGAATACAGTGATAGGGGTCGTGTTCCTACAGGTAGACGTGGATCAGCTGAAAGTCACTGACGCAAGCTTGACTAACGTGACCTGCCTGAACTGATGCTACGCTTGATTTAAACCGATTTGGCTTATCACGATTATGAAATCGCAAAGGTTGCGATTAATTTTTTTATGTGCAGCTTGTCAGTGACGTACGGCTCTGTGAACACTGCTCCATCTGAAAGCACTGCGAGTTTGAGTCACTTATAACGTTCATTTTAAAAAGCAACTTGTACGTGTCAAACATTTTTGGCATGGAGTTCTGCATGTGATCTGGGGGCCCAACAGATCGAATTAAAGCGCGCTCAACATAGAACCGAGCTACATCAGCGCAGACTCCAACGCGCACAGCCACAACTATATCCACACCCAGACTCAGCATTCACTTGTCCTTACTGCAGTAGGACATGTGGCTCTCGGATTGGGCTTCACAGTCACCTACAATGGCACCGCCGTCAGCAGCGGTTGCACCAACAGTCCAATATTGCATCCTAGAAGTGACGTCATCTTCAAAATCGAGAAGGAAGAAGAGAAGTCATGTTTAATCAAAGCATTTCAATCTTGTTTATTCAGCAACAGTGGTAGGGATTTCCTGGAATGATGTGTGTTATGGGGTATATTTTGGTGTGTGTGAGATGCCCTCTGGTGTTCAGAGGGATATATGGTGAGTGTGTGTGTGCGAGATGCCCTCTAGTGTTCAGAGGGATGTGTGTGTGTGTGTGTGTGAGACGCCTTCTGGTGTTCAAATGGAGCAGTGTTTCCTACCGATCAGCCGCTGCACTGACAAACTGCGTATAAAATAATCGCAACCTTTGCCAAATTGCGTGTGGTTTCATTGCGATTAATCGTGCAGCCCTACTCTCAACTCTGGAGGACTGGTGTAAAAACGTGAGTGCCTTTCTGATGCTACTAATTTTTATGAGGTTTGAAATGCTGTTAGCTAATTGTCATGATGTTGACGTGCTGTCGTCAAAGGGTTCACTGCATCAACACTGGAGCGATTAATTGAGTAACACTGCACTGAATCTGCAAGTGTTTGTTTTTTAGAAGATTTCTCCTTTTTATCAAGACAAGTGTCCGTTTTGGGAGTTAAGGCACATTCACACCAAGAATGATAACTATAACGAAGACTAAATTACTATAAAGCTTACAATAACAATATAAGGATGACTATTGTCATTAAATGCTTTAAATTGGAATGGATTCTGATTGGCTGTCTATTTTTATCGTTTTATCAGCTGGAAAAAAAACGCTCTATAAGTGATTCGTGCGAAATCGTTCCTCTGTGCCGTTATAGTTGCGCTATGGAAATCCTCTTAGATTTGGAGCGATCATTAAAACTTTATAGTTATAGTAGTTATTATCGCTATAGTTATCGTTCTTTAATGCACAAGGTTTGTTCTTTTTTTTCTGTGGTGAGTGAACCTGTACTGTCGTGTGTGGTATTTGGAAAACATTTCAGCTTTACAGAGGCATATTGAACTGTTTCTTGTCTTCGTAAAACATCAGAACTTTTGTAGAGTCACTCATTCCTGGCAAGCGGGCCAGAAGAACCCGAAGTCTCGCAGCGCACAGGTAGTTAAAGCCACTGCATGCTAAAGTTACACTGGAAAACTGGTGCTAATGTTCATCTGGATTGGCTTCTAATGCAGTTCTAGACCAGATTGAATGGAGAATAATACAGGTAACGGACCATCTCAGTATCATCTGTCTCTTGAGCTCGGTTGCCAATGTACTCTCGCCTGAAATGCATGTTTGACTCAATAAATGCTCATTTATTCACAGCACACTTATCAAAGACAGATATGCATTTGACCTGTGATGTATTATCCAAGAACAGATATCTGTACCAATTCTTGAGCTTGTAGACCAGTAGAATAGACCAAATCCACAGTTCTGCTTCTCTTAGATGACAGGTTCTTCATGGAGGAGACAGCTCATTCTTTCCATCTGGACGTCATTCATTCATTCCACTCCATTACTTCTTGGTTTTAATGTTTATTCACTGTATCACATTGTAATTCCTCTCTTATGCAGTCAATACATACGAATGTAAATCACCCCATGTTAGAACTTATTATAGATGCCATTGTCTACCATATTTTATAACCTCATACATTCTTAACATTTGAACAACCCCACTGAAAGTGACTGTTCACACAAGTGAATCATCTGTCTATTCAAAAACTCTTCGAGAACTTTATGAAAACGGAGCATTGAGTTTTAAAGGGGTTAACTTCATGTATCTGAATACAATAAACAGCATCTTTCTGCATCCGTCTGCTGCAGTGTTATTGAGATCTCACAAGAAAGTGATGGATTAACATTAAACAACCATTTAATTATGATGTTAACGAGCCGCTTCTGTAGGGAATCTTTTTTACATGTAGACGTGTCTTGCTGGTCAAGTCTGGATTGATGTGAAAACAGTCAGTGCGTTTTGCTTTGTCGACATTTTACCGTGATTTCCAGAGGACCATCATGAATGTTGCAAACTTTTGTTCTTAAAGCAGCAGCTTGCCTCTCTCTTTCTTTTTTTACATTGATATTTATTTTCTATTTAAGGCTTGCCTAATATGCCTAACAGTTTTCAAATGTATTTCTGATGTATTAAAGCCATGTGTGAATAATTTTATTGGTGTGTACGGTGTTACAAAAGCACATATTAATAATAAACTATGTTGTATCTTTTATGACTCTCTACTGTTATTTTTGCCTTTTATGTTTACCTGAAATATTTATATATTAATGTACATGATTGTGTGTGTGTTAATATGTATAAATATGTATGTATGTGTACACAAAAGTGCAATCAAATGCTTTAATTTATTTGGCACTTTATTAATATTTATTGTTGTTTAGGGCTTATATAAGAATAATATATATATATATGTATATAAACGCATTACATTATAAATTTGTCACTTTAATATTTATCGCTGTTGAGGGCTTTTATTTTGAATTCTCATATGTGTGCGTGTGCGCGCGCACGTACATTTATGTGCATTTAAAAAGAGTTTGGTGCTTTAATAATATTTATCGTTGTTGAGGTCTTTTATTTTGAAGTGCGGCCCCGCGGCCGCCATGTTCCTCTCTGGTTGCTGTGATGGAGACGAGGCGCTTTGGATTTTAAACTTTCTGTTTTAAATTTTAAAAATCCTTCGAAATTCTCAATATCAGACACACAGCACCAGATCTGCACAATCACAAGATGTTTTAAAAACATTGCAGAACTGAGGGTGTTGGGTTAGAGAACAGGTGAGGATTAAACTAATCGCGTTATATGATCAATAATTATTAGAATGATTTTAACGTTATTTATTATTCGTTATTCTCGTTGTTTAACTTCCGCATAGTATTTATTGATAATCTACTCTATATTTAACGTTAGTCGTTTATTGTACTCTGTTAGCGTAGCATGTATTTTTGTTAGACATTATAGAGTATAACTAAAGCCCTGTTTATATCTGCGTTTAAGTTATGTTTATTAACAAAGAGCATCGATTCAACCGTTTTCTGTTGTAAACACAAATACCTCTATGTTGATTCCATTAAATGTTTACTTACTAAGCAGTCATTTCAGTGTTAAGTAAATGCTATTTGAGGAACGTGCTGTGCTGTTTCAAAAGTTTTAATTTTAAGTAATTTAGTGAGATTAATTAAAGGCCCGTTCCCGCCCCAGTGCGCTCGCTCCTGTCACGCCGCCGTCACCATGGCGACCACGGGACTGCGCA
>CM060630.1:31139863-31147363 GCA_030578275.1 Meda fulgida | reverse complement strand
TGTATTTAGTAAATGGAAAATCTCTACAGCAAAAGGCCAACCACTACATGCATACGGTTTGTTTCTACCATTTATTAGTAATGATTTACAGTTTGTTTACTACTTACTAAATACCTGAGCATCCAGTAGTGTGCAATATAGCATACAGAAGGTGATGGAGGTTTTGGGGGGAAAGAAGTGCTGCATTTTATCATTTAAACGTGACTTTTCATGAAAATTCTATAATCCAAGATTGCCGCCGCCACCATATGACGTCATAATATGCAAATTAAATGTGGAAATTTAATCCCACTTTGGGTCATCCTTAATATTTCTCTAATTTACAGAAAGTCTCTGTCTTTTATCACTTTTAAGATATAGCCTTTTGAAATTAAGATGTCAAAATCGAACATTTTAGGAAAAAACCTCTGGTGCCTTAAGGGTTAAAGGGGCTGTATGTACGGTTTTGACTGTGCTAAAGCATAAAAATACCATAATATATTTGCAGAGATTAAGTTCACATACTTGTTTCTCTGAAAAACACTTCTACAGCCAGTTATTTTACTTTTAAATGTGCGTTCTGTGTCGTAATGTCTGTTTTTGTTTTGGTCTGTGTGACTCCGCCCACTGCTAGTTCACCCAATAGTATTTCAACACCCTGGGTTGCCAGTTGTTGGAAAACACAGCATATTGCAGCCAGCAAAAAAACAAACTGTCAGAGATCGCAGATTCTTCCAGATCTAAAAATCTCTATGAACGGGAGATTATTAAAACGCGGATAAATCAACTTCTCGACTTACAAGTGTGTAAGTCTCCTGGGCTTTCATTGATAATTGCACTCGCTCCGGTTGCTTGTCCTCAATCTGCAGACCCGCGTGAGCGTCGAGTCTGAGGAGGCGGGGAAACAACGATCTCTGATATTTTTTTTAGTTTAATTTGAACTGCAGTACCTATTTCAACCACTAGCTGTCAATCTTACAGACTGCACCTTTAAAGGAGCATACAGAAGTTTGAGATTTTAAGTTTTTAAAAGAGTTTCTTGACCTGTTGATCTATCTATATATTTGATAAAAAAATACAGTAAAACAGTGAAATGTTATTATGATGTAAAACTGTTTTCTATGTGAATATATATATAGTAATCTGTCATTTATTCCTGCGATCAAAGCTGAATTTTCAGCATCATTACTCACATGATCCTTCAGAAATCAGTATAATATGCTGTGTGTGTGTGTGTGTGTGTGTGTGTGTGTGTGTGTGTGTGTGTGTGTGTGTGTGTGTGTGTGTGTGTGTGTCAGATGTTGGCTCCTCTCGCTCCTCTGCGGGGTCTGTCTGAGGCTCCTGTCGCTCCTCTCAGAGGGTCTCTGGGCGTCTCATCTGGACTCCTGCCACTCAAAACCTCTCTAGGGGTAAAAAAAACTTCTCATTTGTGCTTCTGAATACGTTTTAGATATGATTTATGAATATTAAATGTGTTTTTGTCACTGGTGTGCATCAGTCTGTCGTGTCGAGCTCCACTGCTTTCAGAAGTGCTGAAGAAGACGAGGAGATCTCAGAGGAAGAGGTGAATCTGAAACACACACACACACACACACACAAACTTACACGTCTGAACGCTAATACATGATGATGCACTGAACGCTAGATATAATCTGTTATCTGTGTGTGCTTGCGTGTGTGTGTGTGTGTGTGTGTGTGCGTGTGCGTGTGTGTGGGTGTGCGTGTGCGTGTGTGTGCGTGTGCGTTTGCGTGCGTGTGTGTGTGCGTGTGCGTGTGCGTGTGCGCGTGTGTTTAGAGGCCGCGAGATTCAGCCGGACTGCTGAAGAACCTCCATCTGGATCTGGATGCTCTGGGAGCGGGACTGCAGTATGAGGTGAACACCATAAATGCATCACATCCTGCTGGAGATCAACAGTTCAGACACCGATTCACGTTAGTGAATACTAACTGCTGAACTACAGTGATTTTTGTCTTGTTTTCCTTCACAAATATCTAAAAATACTATGTGATTATTTTTTTTTTGTATCAGAACTACATTACACGATTATATATAATTTATAATAATGCAATAAGGGAAATATTTGTGGGTCCTGATAATGCCAAATGTCATCATACCAGAAAAATGTGGCCTACATTATTTTAAATATATCTAGTCAGTGACAGCAAGCATATTCATCTAAAATAATTCTGTATTTTCAGCTTCAGAATCATAAATATTTTTTTATTCTGGTGTCACTATTGTCCTGTGGTTTGGGTTTCAGCACCAAATCTAATCCTATTTATTTACACACACAATGTAATACCAAGTTTAGCATTTTAATCAACAGTACATTTTTTGTTAACCTTTAATCATTATTCTTGGAGTATTGCAATAATATCGTATCGTGAGTTCAGTATCGTGATATGTATCGAATCGTGACATGAGGGTATCCTTACACCCCTACTTAGTGTGTGTTAGAGTTAGGTTATAGTATTATAGAATAAAAGTCTATGCAAAGTCCCCATTTAGACAGATAAGAAAACGTGTGTGTTTGTGTGTTTCAGGACAGTGAGGTCAGTGGGACAGTTCCTCCTGAAGAAAGAACAGAACCTGAACTACAGGATTTGGGCTTATCGAGGGATCACAGTCCAGAACCGCCGTCAGAGGTGTGTGTGTGTGTGTGTGTGTGTGTGTGTGTCTGCCTCTGTCTGTCTGTCTCTATCTGCAGTTTATCTGTGTGTCTTTGTTAAAAATACGGCTGTTTGTTTGAGGCGTTTGCATGTGACCCTTTACGGCCCTTCTGTCTCTCTGTGTGTCTGTGTGTGTGTGTCTGTGTGTGTCTGTCTGTGTGTGTCTCTAACTCCATCCCTCCACTGTAAGGACTCGTTGCGTGGACGTTTCCTCCCCTCCACAGCCGCTTCATGCCCTCTGACCTCAGAAGCTGCTGCAGAAGACCAGCCGCTGATCACCAGCATGAGTGACGGCGTGCAGGAGGAGAAACAGTCTGATAAAGAGAAGAGCGAAGAGATTGATGAGCAGATCGAGAGATTCAGCCTGACGGAGGAGAGAACAGAAGAACAGAGAGATCAGACGGAGAGTGAAGATAATGAAAACAAGCAAAGAGAAGAACGGGATGGAACACGAAGAGAGGAGAAAGACAGTGAAGTAGAGGCAAAGAGAAGTGTTTCCTGTGAGGAGGAGGAGGAAGAGAGGCTTTCAGAACACAGTGAAAGAGAGGAAAATGAACATGACAATCAGAGCGACAGAGACAGCGAGGAAATCGAGCGCTTTCAGAAGGATAGCCCTCAAATAGAAAAAGGAAAAGAACAGAGGCAGGAGAAAGGCGAGATCAACAGTGAGGAAGAGGTAGAGAGAAGTGTTTCCCATATGGAGGAGGAAGAGAGACTTTCAGAACACGGGGAAACTGAGGAAGATGAGCATAAAGAAGAGCAGAGAGAGAGTGAAGGACGTGGGATCAGCGACACTCATAGCGACAGAGACAGCGAGGAGATCGAGCGCTTTCAGAAGGACAGCCCTCAAATGACACACTTTAAAACAGGGAAGTTTGTGCCTCAGTGGAATCCAGTGTGCAGTGAGGTAGGACTCAGTGCCCCGCCCCTGAACACAAACCCCGCCCATATCACATGCCCCTCCCCTGCACACAAGCCCCACCCATCTCACATGCCCCGCCCCTGCACACAAGTCCCGCCCATCGCACGTGCCCCGCCCCTGCACACAAACCCCACCCATCTCACATGCCCCGCCCCTGCACACAAGCCCCACCCATCTCACATGCCCCGCCCCTGCACACAAGTCCCGCCCATCGCACGTGCCCCGTCCCTGCACATAAGCCCCACCCATCTCACATGCCCCGCCCCTGTACACAAACCCCACCCATCTCACATGCCCCGCCTCTAGACACAATCCCCGCCCATTTTACATGCCCCGCCCCTGCACACTAGCCCCGCCCATCTCACATGCCCCGCCCCTGCACACAAGCCCCACCCATCTCACATGCCCCACCCTTACACACAAACCCAGCCGATCCCACATGCCCTGCACCCAAACCCCAACCATCTCACATGCCCCGCCCCTACACACAAGCCCCGCATGTCTTATATCCCTGCCCTGCACACAAACACCACCTATCTCACATGAATCATTCACTGAATGAACTGATTCGTTCACAAAACAAGCGATTGTCTGAATGGATTATGGATGGATCATTGATTCATTGATTTGTTCAAAAACACTTGATTCATTTAGTAACGAAACAGAACATTGGAGAACAACAGCTTTCTTGCTTGTATGATATTGCTTAACTACACTATATTGCCAAAAATATTGGTACACCCTCCAAATCATTGAATTCAGGTGTTCCAATCACTTCCATGGCCACAGTTGTATAAAATCAACCACCAAGGCATGCAGACATTTCTACACACATCTGATTGAATGGGTCGCTCTCAGGAGCTCAGTGAACTCAAGCGTGCTTCCGTGATAGGTTGCCACCTGTGCAATAAGTCCATTTGTGAAATGTACTCACTACTAAATATTCCACAGTCAACTGTTAGTGGTATTATAACAAAGTGGAAGCAATTGGGAACAAAGCAACTCAGCCACTAAGTGGCCGGCCACGCAATTCGTTGAACGAGTCTGGGTTTGGCGTTTGCCAGGAGAACGGTACTTGTCTTGACTGCATTGTACCAAGTGTAAAGTTTGCTGGAGGGGGGATTACGGTGTGGGGTTGTTTTTCAGGGGTTGGGCTGTTCCAGCATGACTGCGCACCGGTGCACAAAGCAGATCCATAAAGACATGGATGAGCGAGTTTGATGTGGAGGAACTTGACTGTCCTGACCTAAACCCGATGGCTGACCTCACTAATGCGCTTCTAGAAGAATGGTCAAAAATTCCCATAAACACACTCCTAAACCTTGTGGAAAGCCTTCCCAGAAGAGTTGAGGCTGGTATAGCTGCAAAGGGTGAGCCAACTCCATATTAAACCCTTCGGATCAGGAATGGGATGTCATTAAAGTTCATGTGCATGTAAAGGCAGGCGTCCCAAAACATTTGGCAATATAGTGTATATCATATAGAAATTTGTATTGCAACCTACTAATATTCATCACACGGTGAAAGCACGCGCTATCAATATGTGTGGTTTTGCAAAGCGAGTGGGATACTCGGTAAAGTCAGCTTCCACATCGTCAGAACAACAATTACGATATAATCGTAGATGACACACATCCCTACATATACAGCACTGGAGTGAATTGCCTCGCCACAATCTGATGTATTTTTACAAAGCTTTCATTTATTCAGTGATTCATTCGTTCAGTGATTCGTTCGTTCTGTTGCATTGTTCAGTGTTTGTGTCCTCATTCATTGATTTGTTTGTTCGTTCAGTGATTCGTTTGTTCATTCTGTGACGTTGTTCAGTGTTTGTGTCTCAGCGTGCAGAGCTGCAGAGGCGTGTCTCAACACAGTCATGTGACATCACACACAGAGTTTGATGTGTGTCTTATCTCATTATTCATGAGCCAATCAGAGCTCCTATCTGCAGCAGAGCTGAAACTCCCAGCATCCTCCTCTACCACATAGGCTCACTGCTGTCTGTGTGTGTTATCAGTGTGTTAATGCTGTTTTACGAGTGTGTGATGTCATATCCTGTGCCGTGACAGGAATCTGAGGCTGGTGAAGTAGCAGCGGCGTCGCTCTCATCCGCTCATGATGTGCAGGTGTGACTTCATCAACACACACACACACACAAATCATTTATTTACATTCATGTCTAGATTGTGTGTGTTTCGCATAATTTCACTCTTCATGTGTTTCCTCAGGCTGGGTTTCACTCCAAACTCTCAGAGAATGTGTTTGATCTGCTGGATCTGATGCCTGCAGTGGTAACACACACACTTACACTCACACACTCGCACTCACACACATTGACTCATACACACACACTCGCACTCACACACTTTGACTCATACACTCACACTCACGCTCACACACAAACTCACACACACACACACACACAAACACACCTCTACAGGTTTAAAGGCTCATTCTGTCTCTGTGTGTGTGTGTCTCTCAGGACAGGAAGGAAGAGGAGGGAGAGGGAGACGTGGACAGCTGTGTGGACGTCTCTGTCTCTGCAGACAGGTGATGATGATGATGATGATGATGATGTGACTCGCGAGTGAATTATTCATTCAGTGTGTGTTTCTCTTAGGCGCACACTGTTTCTCAGCTCACGAACCCTCATGCGTCACGGTTTTTGAAATACAGACTGAATGGCAAGTCAAAACATGCAGTGATATCAAACTACGACTCTCAGCTGGATAAAGCAAACTATAATAATAAAATAAATCATTTTAATTATATTAAAATGTACAAAAACGCCTTGACCTGACTGCATATACTACAGCACACAGATCCATTCAGAATGACTAAACACCGCAACATACACATGACAAATCAAAACATCGTCCAGAATGTGGAAACAATGTGCTGAAAAACGTCTGTGCATAAATATAATGATTTATTTTGTTTTTTATGATTTTCCTCGATTACGATCCGCATCCATCCATCGGAACTTTACTAGCGAGGCGCTGGTTTGCTTTATCCAGCCGAGTAACGTAGTTTGCGTATCATCTGGCCATAAAGAGGTGGATATTTTGATGTTCAGTCTGTATTTCACACAGGAACGATCAGAAAAGGATAGAGCTCGTGTTTTAAGGCGAAACACTCACTGAAGTGAATAATTCACTGGCTGTGAGTCTCTATTCTCTCTGCCGTCTCTCATCTGCGTATTACCAAATTTTCTCACTGGGATTAATGTGTGTCTCATCTCAGGCATCTGCAGTCCCGGTCCGACGCCTCCTCGCCCGCTGATGACATCAGCAGAGCATCACATGACCAGAGACCGTCGACGGCCCGCGGCCGAACCCACACCAGTGATCAGGAGAAGAGACGAGACGCTCAGGAGGATGAAGAGCAGCGTGAGCGTGATGAAGAGGAGAGGAACAGACTGATGGAGGAGGAGAAGAACAGACTGATGGAGGAGGAGAAGAACAGACTGATGGAGGAGGAGAAGAACAGACTGATGGAGGAGGAGAAGAACAGACTGATGGAGGAGGAGAAGAACAGACTGATGGAGGAGGAGAAGAACAGACTGATGGAGGGGGAGAAGAACAGACTGATGGAGGAGGAGAAGAACAGACTGATGGAGGAGGAGGAGAAGAACAGACTGATGGAGGAGGAGGAGAAGAACAGACTGATGGAGGGGGAGAAGAACAGACTGATGGAGGAGGAGAAGAACAGACTGATGGAGGAGGAGAGGAACAGACTGATGGAGGAGGAGGAGAAGAACAGACTGATGGAGGAGGAGGAGAAGAACAGACTGATGGAGGAGGAGAAGAACAGACTGATGGAGGAGGAGAAGAACAGACTGATGGAGGAGGAGAAGAACAGACTGATGGAGGAGGAGAGGAACAGACTGATGGAGGAGGAGGAGAAGAACAGACTGATGGAGGAGGAGG
>CM060630.1:31107363-31122363 GCA_030578275.1 Meda fulgida | reverse complement strand
TTTTGAGGGTTTGAGCAAAAATGCGTCGTTTTGTGTGTGTCCCTTTAAATGCAAATGAGCTGCTGCACCCGGCACAGAGGGCGGAGCTTCAAGAGCTCATTCGTAGCAGAGCCATCTCCACCTTATTCCTGGCGGGTTTACTGCGTCTTGAATTATGGGTGGCACTTCCGGTTTGGGGAACTTCCATTCAAAAAGACTGAAACGAATAATTTCAAAATCATAAGGTTTCCCTACAAATAAAGCGGATCCATCAGTGTGACTGCATGAGCTGTCAGTTTCCCTTCATGATTTATTTTCAGACATCATGAGAATAACGTTATACTTGGTATTTTAACGTGACCTGTTATAGCAAGAATAGGCCTACAGAGCTCTTTTCAGTCGCTGTATCTTTTCCTCATGATCATTTTCTTTTTTCCCTTTGCAATCCGCTGTAAAAGTGTGAAAAAGGACAACATTTACTGCACATTTGTGGTCTGTTCTCCCGAATTTAATTTACGATATATTTCATTAATAATTCACTGGAATGCACGAAGAATCTCGTTAATTCTCCTCACGTCTCTTTCCAGGTTTGCTTTCACAGGTAAATGCAATTTATAATCTGTCAAAAGGACGGAAATCTTTGAAATAGTATCACGTAATGCTGAAGTTATGAATATTTTTGATTAAGGCATCATAAGTTACATTATAGCCTACAGATATGAGCCTATACAGTGGGGCTTTTGTGGTTATTTGGTCTGTTGAAAGTACCTTGATGCTTTTACACATTTAAATGTAATTTTAATGTTCGATTGTTGAAGGGTGAGTAGATTAATGTCATCTCTTTGTGACAATTTTTTAACTTATTGCGTTCATAGAGCGATCTTTTCACTGATTGTTTACAGCTTAACGGAAGTTAATGTGGAGCTAGAATTGTCTTTATTAAATGCGAGAAAATAAATGATCTGAGAGAGAAAAAAAAAGTTTTGAGAGGAAAAGTTATCACACTGATAGCAAAAAAGCATTTCATGAGAGAAAAAATAATATTTGAGAGAAAAAGTTCTCATACCAATAGCAAAAAATAATAATATTTGAGACTAAAAAAAGTTTTGAGAGAAGGTATTTTATCATTAAAAAATATATAAATTTGAAATGTTTAAAATTATTTCTGAGAAAAAAAATCTCAAAATACTTTGAAAAAAAATTAAAAATATGTTTTGCTATCAGTGTGTGAACATTTTCTCAAAAAAAAAAAAAAAAGTGTTTCTCTCAAAACGCTTTTCTTTGCTCTCGATGCGATTTCTTGCTCTCGTGTCAGGATAGCTTGCTAACCGCTAGTAAAGAGTTAGTCCTAGACTTGTAATTTACCTGGTCAGCTCTAGACATCGGCTAGATGGTAAAAAATATTTAGAATAAGCCCTGTAGCTGAGTTTGCAAGCTACACCTGCAGTGTAGCTAAACGTGTAGTGCAACAACCATACATAGACTATTTTAATCAAAACTAGATCTAAATGGGACACTTTCAAACGGTATATGATCAATCACTGACGTTAACGTTAGCTAGCTATAGGGTGCCACCTTCCATGCATAGCGTTAGCTGAAAGCTGTAGGCCTACAGGAGGTTGTCCTATCTGATGATCAACAAGCAGTTACTCTTCAGGTGCTCTGAGGCTAGCAAGTGCAAATGTAGAAACTAGCTCACCACTCACTAAATAAGGAGTGAAACTATCTAAATCAAAACATTAATTTGGCATTTGATTTAAAAATAGTATAAACCAGGCGAGTTTGCAAGTTTACTTAGCATGATGGCTAATCAGCGATTAGCTTTACTAGATTATCAAGCTAATAATATGATACACATTCATTCATGAAGATGAGTGCTATTTTTTAATGTTTAATCTTCAGTGATGCTGAACTTGGTCATACCCGTCGAGTTGAGTGTGAACCGAACAATGGTGTAATGATTCAGTTCGACTCCAGGACAAGCCGACGCTCACCGACTGGCCAATAGGAGCGCGGCTCCGCCCATTACACGCTTCACAGCGATCGCAAAATCCTGACGAGCGCAAGAAATCGCATCGAGAGCAAAGAAAAGCGTTTTGAGAGAAAGCGTTTTTTTTTTTTTAGAGAAAACGTTCACACACTGATAGCAAAACATATTTGATTTTTTTTCAAAGTATTTTGAGAGATATTTTTTCTCAGAAATAATTTTAAACATTTCAAATTTATATATTTTTTTATGTTCTATGAGAAAATACTTTCTCTCAAAACTTTTTTTAGTCTCAAATATTATTATTTTTTGCTATCAGTGTGATAACTTTTTCTCTCAAACTTTTTTTTCTCTCATATCATTTATATTCTCGCATGTAATAAAGACAATTATAGCTTCATAAAAAGTTACACCCATAATTCGCGCAAAGCGTCATGGGGCGTAGGAATAAGGTGGATAGAGCCCTTTTGCGGGTTTATGTCAGTCGTTTGTGTGAGTCTTTTAGAAGGAATTTCTGTAAAAGAAAATATCTCCATTTGCTTTTAACTTTGAGCGTCGTAACTTTGCAGTAATTATTTATGCACAAGATGCAAAGTTAGAAAAATTAAATCATAATCAACCACCCCTTTAAAATTCGACGTATTATTTTCTGTGAGTGTACACACCGTTTTATATTACATTTATATTATACTTTTCTCAAATCGTCGTTAATGTGTCTTCACCCTGTGCTGCAAGATACATTTATTTTTTGATATCAACAATTGATTTTGAATGGCAGCCTATGGTGACATTTCACTGGTGAACTACAGATATCTGCAATTAAATTGTTGATATCAATAATTCATATCCTGGAAATGTATGTGTGGTTTTTATGCACGTCTTCTGCTCCACACACACTCTCAGGCACAGATTATTATCACAGAATGACACAAAACATTTTTTTCAGATGAACTGCATTTGGTTTGTTTACAAGCTTTTAAGATTTTATTAGGATCATTCACAATCAAAACGTTCTCTGACTCAATACAGAATTAATGTTGCCATGTTTTCTCTAGCTTTAAATTACATTTTCAGCAACAAGAGACAGCTGTTGGGTTTATGTGTTTATTTCAAGTGTGCTGCAAAATCTCTTAAAAACAGCGACATTAATAACTGATAATTGCAGTTTTAAGCTGGAAAACATGCATATATGACAGTAAAAATAATATTTTGGTGAATATTTATGTCTTGGTAGAAGCTGGTCAAATTATAACTAGATAAAAAAAACAAAATTGTCAAGACAATCTTTGATGACCAGAAAGTTTGAATAAGTTTTAAGAGTTTGAAGTTTAAAGTAGTTTTAAATCTTAAAGTTAAGGATTTGAAAGCAATACAGTCTAACAGAAAAATAGATGGATAGATAGGGTGCTAGGGTGTTTTAGCACATTGCTAACAGGTTTCTAGTATGAATTAAAGCTATATTTTAACATGTTTGTATAATGATTGGCCATATTGCTAGCATGTTTTAGCACATTGCTAGCATGTTTCTACACAAATTAACACATTGCTAATTTAATACGACATGTTGCTAGTATATTTCTAAAATGATTTAACACTGCTACCATGTTTAGCATGTTTCTAGGATCAATTAGCACTATGTTAACATGATATAACGCTGCTAGCATGTTTCTATCGTGAATTATCATGTTGCTAACATGAATTAGCACATTGCTAACATGTTTTAATGTTACTAGCATGTTTCTATGTGAATTAGAACATTTTTAACATGATATAGTATGTTGTTAGCATGTTTCTTAAATGATTTAACACATTGCAGCTGTTTTAACATGTTTCTAGGATCAATTATCACATTGGTAACATGATAACATGTTGCTAGCCTGTTTCTAATGTGATTTAACGTTGTTAGCATGTTTTTTATCACAAATTATCACGTTACTCAATGTTTTAACTTGTTACTAGCATGTTTCTAATACGAATTAACACAATGCTCATTTTTTTAGCATGCTTCTAACATCAATTTGCACATTGTTAGCATATTTTAACGTACGGGTTTGGCCTACAAAAATACATAATGGCCGGATTAAGTCCAATAAAAGCTGGTAATTTTCGTAAAGTGTTTTGTTGGGTTTGTTGCATGCGGTCGGAGGCCTGCAGGTGGCGCTGCTGTTCTTCGCTCAAGCTGGAGAAACCTGAGATCCAGGACTGAGATCTGTCACGCTGAGAGAGGATTCTCCTTCGGTCTTCTGCAAGCTGTTCTCTCCATCCTTATCATCCGCTTTGGCTTTCTTCTACAGAGGAATAATGAGAGAGGTCCAGTTTATTTATTTAAATTTTATTTGACAGGGACAATGCAAACAAACATAGTGTCAAAACCAAGCAAGTCACTAATGTGTTGCACATAAAGTTTATGGCTATTGCTAATTTTCAACTCCTGTGCCTGGAAGGGCTTTTATACACAATAAAATTGACATGATTAACTACTTCAATAAAAAAAATAAAAATATATATATATATATATATATATATTAGTTAAAATATACAACCATCTCACATTAATGAACAAACTCATGTAGGGTTGCCAACTTCCGAAAAGAAAAATGCGGGACAATCGTGGTTCTTTACAGGAAAATAAGGGACACTGCTGCACAATTAATCAAATTTGTAATCGCGATTACAATTATAGATGCCACAATTATGCAATCGTTCAAAGGCACAATTACAAAAAGTCCACTTACATTATTCTGTTTGCTGAAGATGATGTGTTTTTCTTTCTACAGCTTATTTTTTTTTAAAAATTCCCCCATTGTTTTAATTTTAGTTAGTGTAACATTATAATATTATATTTTTACTTTGCTTTTCTATAGCATTAAGCCTCAAATGTCAAATTATTTAAAGAAACCAAACCAATTAACGTTTTTCAGCTGGTTTATTTTGATATAACTATATGGCATAAAGCTGTCCAAAAATCATTCAATGTAAATTGTGATAATCATAATTAATAATCGCAATTACAACTTCAAGGCAATAATCGACAATTATGATTTTTGTCATAATCGTGCAGCCCTAGGACACTCAAAATATTTGTACTGTCATTTCAGGTTCGTATGTGTTTAAAAGCTTCTCAGGCATAAACACATTTGTTTTGCTGAACCTGTTTATGAACAATTTAATTATAAAATGAATTTTAAGGTCACACAAAACATTGTTCAATATAATAACATTTATCTGAAATGGAAAGCTTTTGTAACATTATACACTACATTTTAAAGAAATTAAAGAAAGTAATAGCTACTTTTATTCAGTAAGGACGCATTAAATGAATCAAAGGGACATAACGACATTTATTTGAACCTTCTATTCATCAAATAATTCTGACTTCTTTTTTTAAAAACATTAATAATAATCAGACATGTTTCTTGGGCAGTAAATCACATCAGCATTATTCCCTCAGGTAGAGTGCATGTGTTCTTGCGTGTCTGGATGTCGGACTCTTGAACAATAATCACGTTGTTTAAATTCACCAAAACTGATTTGCCCGAAATCTAAACCCGGCCGGACAGTGACAGGGATTAGCTGTTAGCCGCTAGCCGAGACCGGATCGAACCGGGAGCGACAGCAGAGGGTCTGTTCACAAATCACATTATTTGTCCCAAAAGAATAATTAATTCTCAATGTATAGTTTATTGGTAAGGTCTGATGCGCGTGATTGGATGATGACGGTGTCGTGGTCATACTACAGTCAGTGTAGCACTCAATAAACGGGACAAGAGACGTACGGGACACATAAATTAGGCCCAATAATCGGGACGTCCCGGCTAATTCGGGACAGTCGGCAACCCTAACTCATGCATTAGTGTGAGACGCCATGGCAGATGTAATAAACCAGTTAATGTTCGCTAATAACTTCAGAATAACTTGTTCAGGTTAGCCCGGGGATAATTGATGTCTTAAACTGTTCACATACCTTATTCTTCCTTTTCTTATGTTTTCTCTTCTTCTTCTCATCACTGTCGGAAGATGACGAGGAGCTACTTGATGATGAAGATGATTTCTTTATGAAGCAAGAAAAGAGCCAGTCAGTGAGTGTTGTTCACAAGCATCTGTGAATCTACAGAAATGAATCTGACCTTCACTTGTTTCTTCTTCTTCTTCTTCTTCTTCTTCTTCTTCTTCTTGTCATCCTCAGATGATGATGATGATGATGAAGAGCTGCTCGATGATGAAGATGAATCCTTAAACAATAAAAGAAAAGGCTTGTTTTACTTTAAATTCCTACTGTGACATTTTAGAAAACATTTGAGGAAAACCAAAAAACTAAATAAATAAACTGAAATTTACTAAGTTGTACTTTTACTTTCTATTCACATCCTGACCTTCGCTTTCTTCTTCTTCTTCTTCTTCTTCTTCTTCTTCTTCTTCTTCTTCTTGTCATCCTCACTGTCAGATGATGATGATGAAGAGCTGCTCGATGACGAAGATGAATCCTTAAACAATAAAAGAAAATGGGAAGGAATTATTATATTGCGCGCATGATTTATGGGGAATAAAAAAAAAATCATGGCCAAGATTTACTAAAACAAATGAAGGAATTTTTAATTTGTGGCCACGATATATATATATTTTTTTTTCCTGCATGTCATGTGCTCATTGTTAGCTGATGCATTTACTAATGTTAACTTTCTGTACACATGCACACAGTACCACCATCAAACAACCCAAATGTGGGACGATTATAACTTTGTGTGGGACATGTTACCAACAATAAAACATAACCTGAAATGGTTATATAAATGTCTATCTGACTTAAAAACATCTGTTTTCTGCCTTTCAGCTGATAAAAACCCGCTGATGCATTTGTACTTCTGACGACGCGCTGTTAAATATCAGTGAAAAACTGGCGCAAAAACAGTAATAAAATGCTTTCTTAAAAAGGCAAAAGAACGAACACACGTTTTCTTAATATGATAATTAAAAACCAACTGACTGATGACAATGCAGGACATTTTCTCAATATGCGCCGTGCGGGACAGGGGGTGAAGATGCTGCGCGGGGCAACACAAAGCGGGACGGGGGCTCACCCTACATGTGGGAAATTACAGCAAACTACATATTTTAAATGAATCTGACCTTCACTTTCTTCTTTTTCTTCTTCTTCTTCTTCTTCTTCTTCTTCTTGTCATCCTCACTGTCAGATGATGATGATGATGATGAAGAGCTGCTCGATGATGAAGACGAATCCTTAAACAATAAAAGAAAAGGCTTGTGTTTTCAATCAATCCCTCGTTTTACTAAATCATGGCCACAATATGATAATTAATTTCCTTTTTTATTTAATTTAAAAAGAGGGAAGGACTTATTATATTGCGTGCATGATTTACTTAAAATGGGGCAAAAATTATTAAATCACGGCCAAGATTTACTAAAACAAATGAACACATTTTTAATTTGTGGCCACGATATATGTATATATATATTTGTCTGCATGTCATGTGCTCGTTATTAGCTGATATATTTGCTAATGTTAACTTTCTTTACACATGCATGTGTGAAATTACAGTAAACTACATATTTTAAATTAATCTGACCTTCACTTTCTTCTTTTTCTTCTTCTTTTTCTTCTTCTTCTTCTTCTTCTTCTTGTCATCCTCACTGTCAGATGATGATGATGATGATGAAGAGCTGCTCGATGATGAAGACGAATCCTTAAACAATAAAAGAAAAGGCTTGTGTTTTACTTCTATGAACCAGTAGAAAGAATTTGAGGAAAACCCCAAAAATTAAATAAACTGATATTGACTAAAATAATACGTTTACTATCTATGAAGCCCTGCACATGACATGTGGGAAAATATGAACAGTATATCAATCCCTCATTTACTAAATCATGGCCACGATATAATAATTAATTTCCTTTTTTATTTAAATCAAAAAGAGGGAAGGATTTATTATATTGTGCGCATGGGGAAAAAATGATTAAATCATGGCCAAGATTTACTAAAACAAGTGAACTAATTTTTAATTTGTGGCCACTGCATTTGCTAATGTTAACTTTCTTTACACATGCATGTGTGAAATTACAGTAAACTACATATTTTAAATTAATCTGACCTTCACTTTCTTCTTTTTCTTCTTCTTCTTCTTCTTCTTCTTCTTCTTCTTCTTCTTCTTCTTTTTGTCATCCTCACTGTCAGATGATGATGATGATGATGAAGAGCTGCTCGATGATGAAGACGATGAAACCTGAGGATCGAGAGGTTAATGAGCATGTACATTCATTTTCTAAGCAAATGACATCTTAATTGTGGAAGACCGATTTAGAAACAAGAATAAATCCAATAAACACTGGTAAGATTCTGTCCTTACTTTCTTCTTCTTCTTCTTCTTCATGTCATCGTCGCTGTCGGATGATGAAGAGGAGCTGGAATCCTGCTGGAAAAAAACAGCATGCCAACATGGTTTATTAAAGCAATAATACCATCAGAGTCATGAATCATCATGATCTTTCACCCAAATTTAATAACTACAACTCTATTCTTGTCTTTCTGGTTTTTCACAATGAACAATTCACACTGGATAAAGTCCCATTCTTTTAAGCATTGAATAAATACATCAGATGAAAACATGGGTTACAAACAGCATTTTATGTCAACTTCACAAAAATAATCAACCAATAATCAACCACAAAATCAATGATAATACCTATTCAGTAATTTTTCAGGGGGTGGGGGGATGGGGGGGTGCCCTATTTCAAAATTAATCAAAAGTGCCCTTCTCAAACAAATATCAATGATAATATTGTGGTCAATCAAACAAAATGTATTTGATTATAATTAACATGACAGTGTGCACAAAACTAAATTCACGTTTATTTTTACGTTTCTGTCAGTCTGAGATGTCGTTGCTATAACGCGTTGCTATGGGTTGCGTCATCTTGCCTCGGTCTTGACTGACTCATAGGACTAACTGGGTCAGTCTCCGACGGCAGGCATAACCGTAGCAAAAGGTATGCGTTTTAAAATGAAAATGCACCACCGTTCACACTAAGCACGATAACTATAAAGATAACGATAAAAATAACTATATATGCGTCCACACCAACGACCGTTAACGGTCTTTTTATTCGGAGCACGCGCGCGCCCGCGCTCCGGTTTCAAAGTAACGTAGCGCAAATGGATGACCTGCTGCTGCTTTACGTTACAAACAAATATCAAAAGAAAAACAGGCGCTTTTGAGTACACGATATGCTTAAAAGACGAGAGGAGTTGGGGGAATCCGTCACTCTGATTAGAGAGTTGTCTTTTGAAAATAAATTGTATTCATATTTTCGAATGAATCAACAACTGTTTCAAGACGCCCTGGACATCGTGAAAGAGGACAATGCCTAGTCAACACCTTTATGTAACGGTATACAGCGCCCTTTTCACTGCAAATTCAGCAGTGTTGTCAAAACTAGCGCTGGATAGCCTACCTGAGGTAATTTTGTTACACTATGCTAAACTGCATAATATCTCATCGTTAATACTTCTCAATATTTATTCCCAGGATATGACCGATTGCTTTCCATATATCCACCTTTTTAACGTATCCGTGAAAAGGGGGTTTGACTTGTCAAACAGTGGAGGATTTTTTGCACCACGACGATTAACTTCTCAGTACTGTCATCTGCCATTTTAAATGCGCGAGACCTTTAAATTAGAATGGATTCTGATTGGCTGTCAGTGTTCGACAGCTGGAGAAAAAAATGTTCTGAAAGTGATCCCAACGATATCGTTCCTCATATCTTTATCGTTATAGTTGTGGTGTGAACTCTGTTATTCTTTAATATGGAGAACGATTTTTAGAATTATATCTTTATCGTTATCTTTATAGTTATCGTGCTTGGTGTGAACGGGGCTCGGGAACCGATACTCTCGAGCTAAATATGGTTCTTTCAGAGAGTATATGGCTCCACGGCAGGAAACTAAATAAACCAAACAATAATAATAAAAAAATCTCAATAATAAAAGGTTGTGTCGATTCAATTAAAAATCCACATCACATATTTTAAAACATTACATAATTAATTGAAGCCTGTTTGTCATGTATAATACACCGACCAATTGTCATCTGGCACAAGTTCAAATTTCATTGGACAATGTGAAGTGGAGCGTAATTTCCCGGTCATTCATTAATAAATGGTTTTAAAATTGTGAAATAGTAAAATTGTAAAATAGTGTCGTTGAACTAATGGATGGTAATTGCTACAAAGCACTGCACAAAACCAGCACCAAAAGTAGCATTAATGGTAAGTATAGTAGGCCTATAAGTCACTTATTTAGTCTATATTGATGCACGTTCACCATTTGATGAAACTATCTATCATAGTTTGTTAAATGAAGCCCAGGCCTACAGGCCTATTATTTGAAGTGTAGGCTGACAACAACACGCGTAATAGTAACTTTATTATTTTAATATTTTTGCTGCAATAGTATAATAGTATAGTACTACTGGTCAAAAATATGCACACACATTACTTTTTCTTTTTTAAGAAGACCCTTATGTGCATCAAGCCTGCATTTATTTGATCAAAAATACAGAAAAAAATTATTGCAATTTTAAAAAATGGTTTTCTATTTTAATATACTTTTTAATATAATTTATTTATGTGATGCAAAGCATATATGAAGAGTTCAGATGCAAAAGCCTCTACGTGCCATTTGAAATTTTCTTCTAGAATGCTAATTTGTATCAAGCTTGTATATTTAAGTTCAGTAACTTTACTTAAATGACAATTAATAGGTAATCTTCATAGCCATTTAAGTGAAATTACTGAACTTAAAAATACAAGCTTGATGAAAATTATAATTCTAGAAGAAAATTTCAAATGGCACTTAAAGGCTTTTGCATCTGAACTCTTCATATATATATATATATATATATATATGCTCCTTTTTTACATTTGAGCCCCTGCCCCTGAGGAACTCTTTGCACGTCCCTGATTCGTTTTCAGTTCAGAATATAGCAGAAATAATTGCTCTTTTACATCAGTCAGCCTTTACTGTCTGAATTATTAATGTTACGTCCCATCAATAATTGTGATTTAGTAGTTTAGATGACGCTTAAATCTTACTTTATCCTTTTTCTTCTTCTCGTCGTCACGGTCCGAACTACATTCCTTCTGAGGGACAGAGATGTCAGATGTATTGAGTTTAGACCATAAAAATGATGATTAGCAAAGTTCTGATTAATTAAGCTAATATGTAAGTGCAATTTTTACACTGGCTGTGACAGAAAACACTATTCCTTTATTAATATTTCATATCGAAGGGTCAGACGTGTCTCTGAGTCACGACAGCAACACAAACCTTTGTTTTCATCCCTTTATCTTTCTGTTTGTCGTCAGACACACAGACCTCGTCCCTGGCACAGGTCCAGCCAGCAGACTCAACAGGAAGTGCTGCAGAGGACAGGAAGTTGTGTTTTTGATTTTCATTGGGACACATTGGACAGGTGGATACCAACAGGGAACATGGTTAGACCACACTAAGATCTAAATAAATAAATTCACCAGATGAAGATGAAGCGCCAGTCACACAGTGGTCTTCGAGTTTCGGCTCAAGCCCCTGCGACACAGACATTAAACACACACGACTTGATATTAAACACACTGTTTCTCAGCTGTGTGTGTGTGTGTGTGTGTGCTCACCTTGTCCTGCTCTCCATCACTGTCGCCCTCAGAGTCCTGTGCAAACGCATCATGTTATAATGAGCTGCATTTGATTTGAACACTTTGAACTTAATCTATTTTTGAGTCACAGAGAGTCAAACATATCGTGTCTATCATGAAGCGTCCGACAATATCACACTTTCATTCATGTATAATGACTATACTAGGGTGACCATATTTTGATCACCGAAAACCAGGACCCTCGGCCAGCAATGAGATACTCAAATGATACTCGAAGTTTACTCAAAGATGCCTTATTAATTTCAATACATTTAAAGTAGGCTTTGCCTCCTCTGTGTGGATAGAAAATTGTTACATTACAAAATACTATCTATAACCAAAGACAAATTCAGATATGCTTCTCAGAGGTTACTCAACATGTTTTATTATGACAGGTTTCAAACATAATGAATGAAATAATGATAGAAATAATGTCTCTTCTGTATTAGAAAAATAAATAATAAAAAACTAAAAAATACCTCCAAATTGAATCTAACAATTGGGAATTTTTGGTTCCCAGAACGTTCCCTATTGGTGATCCAGGAAAGTTTTCTTAACGTAAATAGAACGTTCCCTTAAGGTTATAAAATTAAACCTAAAAATAACCTACAGGGAACGTTCCTAGAACGTTCTAGTTTGGTTCCCAAAAAAATGACCAAATGTTCCCATACGGGAACGTTCTGTTTGCTGGGTTGTTTGCCCATCTATATTTTGCTGTAGAGCTGATCTTTCCCAGCAGTTTTTTGTTGCTTAACAAATAAGCATGAAAGTCTAATGGCCCAATGAAAAATAATGAAAACCAGGACATTTTTATCACTTTATAAAAATCAGCCCGGACGGCCAGGACAGGACGTTTGGTCACCCTAGAATATACTGCGATTCATGAATCATTTTTTTGAGCCTTAAAGGGATAGTTCACCCAAAAATGAAAACTCTGTCAGTATTTACTCACCCTCATGTTGTTCCCCGTAAGACCTTCGTTCATCTTCAGAACACGAATGAAGATATTTGTGATGAAATCTGAGCGCTGGATCACTCCTCCACACTCCTCCACAGGCTTCTTCAGGGAGTGAAACTTGCCGGCCTCGAAAAGTTATTAAAAACATCGTTAAAATAGTCCGAGTGACGACAGTGGCTCAATCTTAAGTTCATCAAGCCACGAGAATACTTTTTGAGCGCAAAAACAAACAAAAATAAGGACTTTATTCCAACTCTTCATTTCCTTCTCGTGGGCCTCTAGTCAGTTAAACTAGTGTGTTTGCGTAGAGCTACGTCACACGCAGGCTCGCTATTGGCCGACGCTGGTCATGTGTGTGATGCGTGTGACGTACAACAACAGAAGCTTACGCTGTTACACTAGTTTAACTGACTCAGGAAATGAAGAGTTTAAATAAAGTCCTTATTTTTGTTTGTTTTTGCACACAAAAAGTATTCTCGTGGCTTGATGAACTTAAGATTGAGTACTGTAGTCACTCGGACTATTTTAACGATGTTTTTAATAACTTTTCGAGGCCGGCAAGTTTCACTCCCTGAAGAAGCCGATGGACTAGTGTGGAGGAGTGATCCAGCGCTCAGATTTCATCACAAATATCTTCATTCGTGTTCTGAAGATGAACGAAGGTCTTACGGGGTTGAACAACATGAGGGCGAGTAAATACTGACAGAGTTTTCATTTTTGGGTCAACTATCCCTTTAAGCTTTTCTTAGTCATTCTCATGAGTATTTCCGACACACTGACAGATGAACACATCTTAAACATGACATTTACATTGATTTCCTGAATGAATGTTTTGGATCATTTCAGAGCCGGACCGAGCCTTTGGGGCCCCTCCCACTACACGGAGTCACCTGTGCTTGACGATTATTGACAAATGTCACGCAAAAATGATACATTATAAATGAATACAGTGAGGTTATGTATTAATACAAAATAAATACTTAATAAAAAATAGATGCCTACTTAAATAAAAAAAACTTTTACTTTACTCTTTTACAAACTCTTTGAAACTTCTTAAAACAAACTGTCTCAAAACACATCAAATAAATTATTTGCTAAAATAATGACAAAACTGAGAAATCAGAAACATAATAAGAGCAAGGGTTCAAAAATGACAATTATTGTTGAAAACTGTAAAAATATTATTATTTCTCAACTGTCTCAATACAGTGAGACTGTCCTCAAAATCTTTTTTATTTTTATTATTGTAACAGGATTGTACATGACAGAATCCAACAAAGTCTGTTACTATAATACCGGTGATGATGTACTGGCGCTCGTTGTATGTGTGTATGTAATGTATTTTTCCCCTCGGGGCTTGCCGTAGATAGGAATGGGTCGTGCGCTCTTGGTACTGGAGTGTCGCGGGTTTTTGGAGTTAGTGATCTGATGTGTGGTGTAATAAAGTGGAGAAGAGTTCAAACTGCTGTTTATTATTTATTCAAACTGCTACCCTTACACCTCGAAGGTGAAGTTCCCCTGCGTCTATTTTCTCCAGCTTAAACCGGTACCGTGACTAACGCACGGATTGTCTATGCGCGCGCGAGGTGTCTAGATTACGCGCATGACTTAAACGCTGGCAGACACAGCAGCAGTTGCAGGCAGGTGTATTGATCATGAAATCAGAATTTTCTTGTCTTGAATTATTCATTCATTCAGTCATATTCATTCATTAATTTATGTCACTTGTTTAAGTCATCTAAATTTTTTTTTTAACTCGATTGGGGAGCCCCCTAGTGGCCAGAGCCGCTTAGTTCGCTTCTGCCTCGGGCCGGCCCTGGATCACTTCACGTTGACCTTTGTGTCTGCATTTAAATATAAAGTTTTGGAAATCATCACATTTTGATCATCACTTCTTCCTTCATTATACCTTCTTCTTTTGCTTTTTCTTCTTTTTGTCTTTCTTCTTCTTTTTCATCCTCTTCTCTTCCTCCTCACTGGAGCTGTCAGAGGAAGAACTGCTTGATTCCTGACACAGAAAGAAGAAGTGTGTCACACACCGGACCACGGCGACCGAGGAGAGAACATAAACTGAATTGAACATAAACTTATAAACTTTTACAGACAGACCAACTGTGAGCTATGAGGTTAATCAATGGTAAATACTTCTGTTGAAGCCGGACTTATTTTTAAAATAATCGTGTTTAACAGTGGAATTCCTAGTGAAAAACTACATTACCCATGATGCTGTACAGAAAATGCCACCAATCAGAGACTCGAAACAAGCAACACATGCCAAAAGAGCCTGTAAGCTCCGCCCACTTCCTTCTAGCTGGCCTTTATTAATATATATATTTAACCTATGTAACTTATGAAGGCAATCAATGAATG
>CM060630.1:31079863-31102363 GCA_030578275.1 Meda fulgida | reverse complement strand
AAAAAACTAACGCTAGCTTTTTTTGACCAATGCATTACACCGGCACTAACCCAGCGCCGCCAATTAAGCAAATAATAATAATGAAAAAAAATGGGCCGCTGATGTATGAGTTTTATGGACCGTTAAGACAAAAAAAAAAAAAAGAAGTATGAGATGCATCGGCCGAAAAGCACGTCGCCCCCGGGAATCTCCCGCTAGTGCCGATGGCCAGATAGATAGCCGATGCCACACTTTAAATCCTGCCTGTTGGCTTTCAGCATGCACTCATTTACCTGCTGTCCATCAGCCGACATGCCATCTCCTTTTCCCTCTTTCTTTTTCTATTTTTAGCCCCCCAGCATTTTGTTTCATCCCTCTTTTTCGACGACAACTCACTACTACCGCCTAGGCTAGCCTTCCTTCTGAGGAAATGCAGAAATTATTTAGAAACCCACAACAGCAGCTACATATAGAAAATACAAAATATATATAGCGCATGGCCTTTTTTGCCCAAGTATGCACTTTAAGCCCTAATGTGCTCTTGCTATAGTAAATCACAGGACAGCAAAGCTAGTGTGTGTTTATAGTAAGATTGGGTGGCGGATCATTAAATATGCAACCAATCAAGCATATCCTTAACCTGCTCACCTCACTGCTGTCACTATCCGAGGATGAGGAGGACGAGGAGGAAGATGAGCTGCACTTCTGTGTGAGGGAGTGACAGTTATTGCACAACACGGAACAAAACATGCAAGAATGTGTCATTAATACTCGTCATATTTTTCTGTGGGTGTTTGCGGTGCATTTTTCCCTAATAACATATAATGTCCAAAAACACGTGTCAAATGTCATTTACATGTTTGCATTAAACAGCCGCTTTTATCCAGAGTGAGGAACAAAAGCATCTCGTCGTCTGATACTCAAATAAAGCAGTGCAAGGATCGTGCATGTGCTCGAGAAGCTCTCTCTAGGCGGGTTTGATCAGATGGTCACTGTGCTTTTCTTGTTTTGCATCAAAGTACCTTGCTTCTTTTCTTCTTCAGCTTCTTCTTCTTCTTCTTCTTCTTGTCTTTATCATCATCCTCACTGTCGGAGGAAGACGTAGAGCTGTCACATGACCACGGGTGGCTCTGGAGAGGATAATGCACAAGGAAGAGTTGTGCATCAATAATAACCTTTCACAGGAAGTGGATATTTATACATTAATTTTGCACAATTTAAATAAGCTTTTCCTACCTTCCCATCCTTCACACCTGTAACTTTCCAATCCTCGCCCACTTCCTCCAGTTCATTCCTGCACTCAGGGTCCGCAGCTGCACACATAAAGGAGATTATATTAATGTGATTCATTATTATCATTCATATAGCCGCCTTTAATGTTGTGCAATGGTCAAATCAACTTTTAAACAATAATTCAATTCAAATTAACTAGTAAAAAGCTAAACGAATGTGTGTTTGAATCAGAGCCGATCCTGACCTCCCATATAAATGCAATACTTGATAGTTATTATTTACTGAGGGATGTGCCTCCATATTGATCAGTATGTCCAGCCAATCAACATTTTAAATGCAATATAGCTTATGAATCAATACAGTCAATGTCAATACATGCTCTATTGCAGAGTTGTAACTAAACTGACTTGGAGACTAAATGATCCTTGTCTTGTTTTAAAGGCGCCTATAATGAGGAGTGTCATCACGCCCGTATATTGCACTGGTCCCAACAGATGTTTTGCTGGAAAGTGCGCGTTTCATTTCGTGCACGCGCATATGAACACATGTTGACGTAATCTTTTCCAAACTGCAGTTAATAAACAAACACGGTTGGCCTTTGTCGTTTATCAAACGTAATAAATAGTTGTATTTCACTCTCACTTTTTTTGTCAGGCACAAGAACACAGCCCTGGAGAGAGCAAGACACAGACGCACATCAACTTTACTGTTCTTTGCTGACATCAAACTTGGAGAGGAGAGAACACACATTATGTTCTGTCTTCTTTTCGTGACCAGAGGATAGTTCCGCTTAATTTTCTCATCGATGTTGTAAACTTTGATTGACACGAGGGCGAGGCGGGGCCTTGCGTAATTTGCGTGGTCCTACGTAACTTGCGTAGTGTGCGTGAAGGGCTGATCGGCTCTGGTTTGAATAATATTCAGTCACATTATCCATCCTTGTAAATATGGATTTAACATCAGGTCGGTATGTCGAATTCAGAAACCCTTGTTGATAGCGCCACCTGTGGCCGTTAAGTGAACTGCAGCAGCACTTATAACTGCTCGCACACACACGTTAACACACTACACACCTGTGCTACACACACGAGACTGAATGGGATTCAACTTCAAGACCCAAGATCTTTTTCGTTGTTTTCTTAGAAGTAAAAAGAAGTTTAAAATAGCCTACTTTTGCAGCAATATACATGAACGAACACCGTCCTGCTGAGAGCTTTCCTCTCAGTAACAAAATAAACACACAATGACAGAAAACAGCAGTCCAGAAAACATCTGAGCATATGATGTGGATATGTTTACAGCTCTGCAAATCTCCGGCAGATGATGTCACAGATATATAACACTGGTTTTTTACAGGTGTTTATCTTGAATTACATATTGTATTGCTTTGTTTGTTTTAGGGTTAAAGGTTTGCAAACGTAATAGTCTTGGCAGAAAATGCTAACTTTTCTATTTTTATTTATCCAAGTTAATTTTAAATTAATAATGTTAAGAATAATGTAGATCAATTGTAAGTTGAATAAATTCAAACAGAATCGTTTTATTATCAATATTTTATTTAGCCTAAATAAAAAAAAAACATGTTTGTCTACAAACATATAAAGAGAAGCATTCCTCTTATCATTTTGTCGTTCATTTGACTTGACAGATTTGTACACGGATAATTACCTGAAAGCTGCCCGGACTCCATTCGCTCGTCGGGTGAATGATCTGATCCTCAGCTGACGGCTGACAGGTGTTTATGTACCTGAGGGAGGGGCGTAACCTGGTCTTCCTACTCATGAATATTCATTAAACTGTGACGTTCGCACAGCAGCTCCAGAGATCTGATTGGCTGACATCGGCGCAAGTTAAATAAACAAACAGTTTTATGAAGAAGTTGCGAGCCTCGGCTGCGTTTATCAAAAGCATCGTGACTGTTGATCATGTGTGTGTGTGTGTGTGTGTGTGTGTGTCTGTGTATAGGCTATATATATTTAAATAGCATGTCAAACAGATTATGCAACAAAATACATTTCCAACAGAAGTCATTGGATGTTGGTGGTGAAACATTACAGATCATATTATGCAGCATCATGCTAGTTTCTGCTTACATATAAATAATAAATGATAATGAATGTTTTTTTCTGATGTAAAAGGGCTTACTCATTCAGTGACAGAACAGAAATCAACAGGCTGATGTCATGTTTTTTCTGTTGCTGCAAATCAGTAGAACTCGTTATGCTGGGTTAGGCTATTTACACCAAAGATCCAGGCAAGACAAGATTAAACAAGTAGTTTCTTGCAAAATAGTTGCCTAACATTCTAAAATCTGCCAGTTTAATGCGACATATGTAAGCTATCGTTTCTTTTGCAACGACTGTATGCAGACCAGGGCTCAAGCACTGACTAGAATCAGCATTTACGAGCTCAAACATGTGTTTCGCGATGGCAACAATCCGGTGTGGCTAGAATCACGTCTGCAAACTTCTTCAAACTCTGGTCCGGCTTTCTCAACTTCAAGTTCTTCTCGACGAGCTTTTTAATCTGCACGCAATGGAATGCAAAGTTGACAAGCTATTAAAAAACTATTCACTTAAGAACCACTTATCAAATATTTTCAATAAATTATGTTCGCATTCGCTCCGGCGACGAATTTTAAAGTTAATTAGGCCTAAATTATATTTATACGGTAAAACGCGTACATTTTAAGGCATTATCTAATGCCAATGTCTAATGCCAAAATGTTTTCTTTGTTCACCAAGTAATTTACTGGTCAGGCATTACTGTTAACTCGCAAGACTGTAAGTAGAAAATGACAATTTGATGCATAATTGAAATTCTGTAATCACATTTTGGTATTAATTCCACCGCCACATCCGAGCGCGAAACGCTGCTTGGATAGCTACAAATAATTAATAATACAATAATAATTTAATTGTTCATGTGTTTATTCTTGTCACATCCACATACAAACATGCCTCAGGCGCACTACAAGTAGACAGGAACTACACTATAGGCTAAAGAATAATTTATTGCCAATGTCTGAACCCTGGAATTGCGGTTATTTGCAGTTATCTTGTTTACGCGTGTTGTGCGGGTTGCGGTGCGTATGCGGTATTGTTTTTTACATATGCTGATCCGCAGCTGTACCACAAACCCATTTACTCACTATTTGTATTTCAACTCCAAAAGTTCTCAGAAACTTTTATTTTAAAAAAGTTTGGTCACTCTCTTTGTACACACACTCTTTAATAAACGTATTCACGTTTAAACACAATGTAAACAACGTATTATTCAATGCATTACTTCAATATTAAGTTGCTCAAGCAAGTGGTAACATAGGCTATTGAACCATGGCCTAATTATATTAAAATCGCAAACATTTTAAATTAAAACTTAAAATTGACAAAAAACAGCAGACTCATACCTTTTCTTTTGCATAATTTAAATCTTTATACAATAAATCTTGCATCACAAAGAACTTTTTTTTCCACCTCGACGAATGAGACGAGTTTAGTTCATATGTCGCCTTGTTGAAGTAACTTGTAGTTTTCCTTGTTTTACCCCGGTCTTAAAGTAAAAAGATGACTGTGAAAAATAGCAGTATTTAATTAAATGCATTTATGGTGAGATTACTACATTTTCATGTCAGTTTGTGTTCATTTTTAACGCTGTCACTTTAATTCAGCCCGTGCGGCACAGCAGAAATAGACTCGGTGTGTAAACGATCTCCGCACTGCTGTACACACACCGCTCCTGGAACGGGTCGCCGGACCCATCCGAGTGCAGTGTGAACGCTCTAGCCTGTTAACACGGAAAAAAATACGCACGCATACGCACTGCAAACGGAGTATGTGTGAAACGGGCGTTATTAGGGGCGCTGGCCCAAAAAAGGCCTGAGAACCACTGCTCTATAATGCATACTATTTTTCTTAGTGTGCATTATGCAACAATAAGCTATCTGGAATTGCATACTACCATACTACTCTTGTTTCTGTAACATTGCCAAAATGTATTACATGGAATCAGAGCACATCACAGCAAAATAATGTATCCCACAATGCAATGCACTCTCCACCCAGTGTGATGAATGAACTAGAAGGAATATCAACCTCAATAGGCTTTATGCACAGCTTCACTACTTCCTGAACTTCAGCCAGCCCTTTGTTTCCTGTCTGCCATTATTGGACAAACTGATTAATCCAGGTGTGCCTGGCCTCAGTAACAATAATCAGGCACACCTGGATTAATCAGTTTGTCCAATAATGGCAGACAGGAAACAAAGGGCTGGCTGAAGTTCAGGAAGTAGTGAAGCTGTGCATAAAGCCAATACATGGTGAATTTTGTGCAAAATGAAGTTTTGCATGTTGCATTGTGGGTTACAGTATATATATATATATACACATACAAGGTCACCTGGTATTGCATGTGTGCAGAAATATTGCTTAGATGCATACTACGCAGAAATAGTATGAGCATGTTATTGTGGAGCCTCCTCTCAGATCAGTGTCTCGTCGTGAGGATACTCCAGGAAAATGAATTATCATGCTGAGATATCATGCATCAGGTATCGATCTTAAACGGCTGTATTCCAGGAGCTTGTGGATGCATCACGTGTTCCTTTCTCTCTCTGTGGGAACCTGAATTACCTGAGTTTCCAGGTACCAGCGCTCTTAGCACTGTTAGTGCAGCTTAACCAGGACTGCCTCAACAAATACGAGTGTGTGTGTGAAGATTTGGGCTTGATTATCAACCGGGGTTATTGTGATACTGGCTGCTGTACACAAATACACAATAAAGTAGAGCTGGGTAGTTTATTACGGAAGCGTATTGTATTCACTTGAGGAAAAAAATCGACTCGTTAATCGTTAATTATCGTTAATTATCTCAGAATTACGAGATAATTTTTCATGGAAAAAAAGTTTTTGCTCTGTTTTTCTGAATTATGATGAATATGACTTAATTATCTCAAAATTATGAGTAACTCATTAATTCAGAAAAACAGTGAAAAAAAGTTTTTCAAGAAAAATGTATCTCATAATTCTCAGATATTAACTCGTTAATTCAGAAAAACAGAGCAAAAACTTTTTTGTTCTTGAAAAAATATCTTGTTAATTCAGAAAAACAGAGTAGATTTTTTTTCCTCAAGTGAATGTAATACGCTTCCGTAGATCTGCGTGCATATGGTGACGCAAAAGTGTGTGAAATTCAATGCACTCCAGGCGCTAGCCGGTGGCGATGTGAAGCACTGACACACAACAACACCAATATCTGAGAATATTTTGAACTGCTGAAAAGACTCTATATGTTTATCAGAGCTGCTAGCGCAACTTGAAGATCCGACGTATGGAAATAATCCGACATGTTGGTTGTTATGTTCCTGTACTGGCGCATGCCTGTGACGTAACGCGTACGCGACGACAGCAGATTTGCGTTTTTACCCTTTAGACGGAACGCGACGGTGGAGCGTTTTTAAGATTTCCACTCTGGAGGGGGGTTCACTTTTTTACGTTTTTAAGCCCACAAAACGCCGCCGCCGTGTAAACGAAAGGCACATCCAATCAAATATTTTTACGTTTTCAGCCGCGAGCGTTCTCTTGTAAACAGGGCCTGTGCACGATGTTATTTTTGAAAACGGAGAGGGTGAAATGTTTCTGAAAATAGCCGGCCACGTGTAAACGTAGCCTAGATTTCTAGGCAAGAGATGGTGGACTCTGGAGTGTGAAATGAGAGCACACACCTCGAGCTGAGGGCAGCACAGCCAGCTTGACTGGTCTCGGGTGTGGTGGCTAGAGCTCTGCGTGAGAGCCACAACAATACAGTAGAGCTGGGCAATTTATAGCTAAAAAATACATTATTATTATATTTAAGTTACAAAAAATTAAATGTATTAAACCATTACGCAATAATAATAATAATAGTTTTTGTTATTATTTATTTGTCACGGTGTGGTGTAGGAGAAGAAAGGCGAACAGGCAGAAATATAATATAATATAATAGCGTTTACTTAAAACAACTCACAGGGAATTACGGGCAGAAGACACACACACACACACACACACACACACACACACACACACACACAGACACACAGACACACACACACAGACACACACACACACACACAGACACACACACACACACACAGACACACACACACACACACACACACACACACACACACACACAGACAGACACACACACACACACACACACACACACACACACACACACACACACACACACACACACACCCACACACACACACACACACACACACACACACACACACACAGTCTCTGCGGGATCTCTGACAGCAGGTACAGTCTGACCTCACAGCTGAAGGATCCGGGCGGTTGCCAAGGGAACAGATGTTGAGAACAACTGCACACACAGCTGGACGAAACACGACACGTGCTGCGAGGAAAAGAGGGAGGGGTTTAGGACTCTGTGTGTGTGTGTGTGTGTGTGTGTGTGTGTGTGTGTGTGTGTGAGTGTTTGTGTTTGAGAATCTGTGTGAGATGAATATTTCAAGAGAACAAAACGACTGTGGAATTATAAATGAGGCTCAATGAAATTATGCTGTTGAATCACGCCAACACATGATCAGGACTGGAGAACGAGTTTGTGTGTGTGTGTGTGTGTGTGTGTGTGAGGGAGGACAATAGCTGAGTTTCCAAACAAGCTGCAATTTAAATTGATATAAATTAGCCTACTTATGTAAATAATTTCTCAGAAGCTTTCACAGCTTTTTAAAGCTGCAGTACGCAGTCTTAATTTCTGCAGTATATTTAAAAATATTTAATAAATCTGAATGAATTTTAAAAAATTGGGTTTAATAAATGATTCACTTATTTCATTACTGGATGAATCAGCGTTTTTGAACGAATCTCTATAAATGATTCAATGACAAACACATTTTTAACAGGCACTTGTCGCCCCCTACTGGTGTAGCAATGTAATTGATGCAATCTTTATTTGAAGCATCAAGTTAGTCAAGCTGTTATTTCAGAATAAGATCACAGGGGAATTTAATAATTCAATTGAGATTGCGATCTTTTAATGGTTAATCGTGCAGCTCTAATAACAACACTGTTGGATGGAAACCTGGCTGATGTCAAAAGGTCAATCTGTACGGTGTTTTGTAAGTCAAGATTCACTATTATTGCTCATTCTTACTACACTCTTAAAAATAAAGGTTCCAAAATAGGGGTCATAGAAGAACCATTTTGGTTCCCAAAAAACCTTTTAGTGAATCGTTCTAAAAAGAACCATTTGTTGAACATATTAATAATCTAAAGAACCTTTTTCCACTATAAATCAACTTTTGTGGAACAAAATGGTTCTTTATGGAGTCAATGATGCAGATAAAGAACCATTACATTACATTTAACAGAATGATTATTTATCTTACACAAACCTTTCTCAAAGTTAATAAAACATTGACTTTTGGATGTTTGAACTGACACTAGGAGGAATGAGCCCAAATCATCTCAGAAAATGGTTCTTTTTAGGGTTTTTGGGAACCAAAATGGTTCTTCTATGACCTCTATTTTGGAACCGTTCTTTTTAAGAGTGATTTGAAAGCAAAACAAAAGAATAAAATCTCTCATTGCACAGGAAAGCCGCTCTCGCACGCTCCACAGCCGCCAGTGAAGAGGTGTGTGAGTTTCTGTGTGAGTTTCTGTGTGAGACTCGGTCCGCGAATGGCCGCCTGACTCCCTGCGCTGCTCCACAGATGGAGAAGGGGAGGTAGTGCTGTAGCTCTGGGTGTCTGAGTGTCGTGTAACCACACATTACCCCGAAAGAGAGAGCCTCGTTCTTCAGGAACAGCTGGTTGGGTGACACGGCGCTACTAAACCAGCTGATTAAATGAAGTTCTGCAGCTCTTTCCATCTGCTCAAAATTTCATCTTGATTAAACAATCTTGTTTTCTCAACTTGATTTATGAGATATCTATATTTTTTTTTTTATCATTTTATTTTTTTCTCTGAGACCCAATAATATCTTAATAGCAAAACACATACTTTAGTTTTTCATTATCATTTTTCTTTGCGAACACCTGTGATTGTTTGTGTAACGCATTGCAACTACGCAGCGTTATTGTAGTGTCATACCATTATAGTTTTTGTTAAAGTTCCCCTATTATTCTATTTTAAAGGTTCCTAATTTTGATTTGGTATCTCCTATAATAGGTTTACATGCATCCAAGGTCAACATTTACTTTAATTTTTTCATAATATATATTGCACATCACCTCATTTTTCAAAGAGTCTAAAACAGCTTGTTCAAAGATTCAGTCTAAACCCCTCCTTTCTGAGAGCTACTCTGCTCTGATTGGTCAGATGATCCAGTCTGTTGTGACTGATCTACTCTGCTCTGATTGGTCAGATGACTCAGTCTGTTGTGACTGATCTACTCTGCTCTGATTGGTCACATGACTCAGTCTGTTGTGACTGATCTACTCTGCTCTGATTGGTCAGATGAATCAGTCTGTTGTGACTGATCTACTCTGCTCTGATTGGTTAGATGATCCAGTCTGTTGTGATTGGTCTACTCTGCTCTGATTGGTCACATGACTCAGTCTGTTGTGATTGGTCTACTCTGCTCTGATTGGTCACATGACTCAGTCTGTTGTGATTGGTCTACTCTGCTCTGATTGGTCAGATGATCCAGTCTGTTGTGACTGATCTACTCTGCTCTGATTGGTCACATGACTCAGTCTGTTGTGACTGATCTACTCTGCTCTGATTGGTCACATGACTCAGTCTGTTGTGACTGATCTACTCTGCTCTGATTGGTCAGATGAATCAGTCTGTTGTGACTGATCTACTCTGCTCTGATTGGTCAGATGATCCAGTCTGTTGTGATTGGTCTACTCTGCTCTGATTGGTCACATGACTCAGTCTGTTGTGATTGGTCTACTCTGCTCTGATTGGTCACATGACTCAGTCTGTTGTGACTGATCTACTCTGCTCTGATTGGTCACATGACTCAGTCTGTTGTGATTGGTATACTCTGCTCTGATTGGTCACATGACTCAGTCTGTTGCGATTGGTCTACTCTGCTCTGATTGGTCACATGACTCAGTCTGTTGTGATTGGTCTACTCTGCTCTGATTGGTCACATGACTCAGTCTGTTGTGATTGGTCTACTCTGCTCTGATTGGTCACATGACTCAGTCCGTTGTGATTGGTCTACTCTGCTCTGATTGGTCACATGACTCAGTCTGTCGTGATTGGTCTACTCTGCTCTGATTGGTCAGATGACTCAGTCTGTTGTGACTGATCTACTCTGCTCTGATTGGTCAGATTGCCCAGTCTGTTGTGACTGATCTACTCTGCTCTGATTGGTCACATGACTCAGTCTGTTGTGATTGGTCTACTCTGCTCTGATTGGTCACATGACTCAGTCTGTTGTGATTGGTCTACTCTGCTCTGATTGGTCACATGACTCAGTCTGTTGTGATTGGTTTACTCTGCTCTGATTGGTCACATGACTCAGTCTGTTGTGATTGGTTTACTCTGCTCTGATTGGTCAGATGGCCCAGTCTGTTGTGACTGATCTACTCTGCTCTGATTGGTCACATGACTCAGTCTGTTGTGACTGATCTACTCTGCTCTGATTGGTCAGATGGCCCAGTCTGTTGTGACTGATCTACTCTGCTCTGATTGGTCAGATGACTCAGTCTGTTGTGACTGATCTACTCTGCTCTGATTGGTCAGATGGCCCAGTCTGTTGTGATTGGTCTACTCTGCTCTGATTGGTCAGATGACTCAGTCTGTTGTGACTGATCTACTCTGCTCTGATTGGTCACATGACTCAGTCTGTTGTGACTGATCTACTCTGCTCTGATTGGTCAGATGACTCAGTCTGTTGTGACTGATCTACTCTGCTCTGATTGGTCACATGACTCAGTCTGTTGTGATTGGTCTACTCTGCTCTGATTGGTCAGATGACTCAGTCTGTTGTGACTGATCTACTCTGCTCTGATTGGTCACATGACTCAGTCTGTTGTGATTGGTCTACTCTGCTCTGATTGGTCACATGACTCAGTCTGTTGTGACTGATCTACTCTGCTCTGATTGGTCAGATGGCCCGGTCTGTTGTGATTGGCCTACAAACTCTTCCAGTCTTTGCTAAAACTAGTGTTTGAGTGTTTACAGTGGCATTATGCAAATGTATTATTGTTACATTGGAATGTAACAGGAAGTGAGACTAAAATTACTGATGAATGATTTTGTTAGTTCAGAATCTTTTTTTTCGTATATTTATAGTTTTGCAGAACTTTTACATTCACAAAAAGTTATATTACATGCATTTCTTATTGTTTTGTATTTTTTTAAGTTTTAGTTTTAGTGGTTTTAGTACTTCAACTAAACAACAATGAATAATTTTGCCTTGGCAACTAGCTGAAATAAGTTTTTATGTTTAAAAGTAAAAACATTTTTCTTTTTAATGGTTTTAGTTTTGTTTTAGTTCATGATTGCTCATACTGCTTGTGTACCAAACCTCTGTCCTCCAGGGGGCGCTAGACTTTAGTGGCCAAAAGGATTGTTTCGGTCCACGTTCACATATTAATAGACTGTTTTATTTCCATACTCTATCATTTGTGCCATTCATTTCTGTATGTATTTATTCATTCATGTCTTTATGGAAAGTTTTCAAACCATTACACATTTTCAGACAGTAGAGTTGTAAATCCCTGTTATCAGTGTTTTCTGCCTGTGTGCAGCTGATCATCGGATGCTTTGCTGAACCTGTTATCATTCTGACAAAGCAATGAAGGAAATGTTGCCTACAGCTCGTCCCTTAGTGTCTTCGAATTACTCAATCTGTCTGTTGAGTCCTCTGAAGTGTGATTTGTTGAAGTGTTCATGCTGTTGCTCCTGGAATCCTTCTGGTGGAATAATGTTTTCACTTACAAAAGTCTGCCGTTTCTGGTGTTTGTAAAATGGCACTACCATGTTTTTTTTTTTTGTACATGTATAGCAAGGGTATAATACCATAGCATTATTTTAAGCATCTACAGTCAGGATGGAAATTTATTAAAATTGAATTTGAAAATGAAGGAAATTCATTTACTAGGATTTACTTTGCATAAATTGTCACTCAAAAGTTGCTTGTACACTCTTAAAAATAGAAAGGTTTGTGTAAGATAAATAATCATTCTGTTAAATGTAATGTAATGGTTCTTTATCTGCATCATTGACTCCATAAAGAACCATTTTGTTCCACAAAAGTTGATTTATAGTGGAAAAAGGTTCTTTAGATTATTAATATGTTCAACAAATGGTTCTTTTTAGAACGATTCACTAAAAGGTTTTTTGGGAACCAAAATGGTTCTTCTATGACCCCTATTTTGGAACCGTTATTTTTAATAGTGTATATTTCACAAATAATTAAAAAGAAAGGGCAAGTTAAACATGAAATAAACGTGAAATTTTGAAGTAGAATATCTCTTCTAAAATATAATAATAATAAATAATAATAATTAAATTTTATATAGCACCTTTTCTGCAAACTCAAGGTCGTGTTTACAATATTATAACAAAAAAACATCACTGCAGACAAATAAATACAGATAAACTGAGAGAGATAACATAATATATTTTGAGGCAATTTAATCGATTACTTTGAGATTACTTCTGAACTCCTTTCTCACATTTATTTGGATGATCTTTACTGTGTGTAAAATGTACTCCAATAATCAATACGCTTCAAAAAATCAAGAAAAATACATACATACATTCAGTGCTGATTATAAACATAATTAGATTCCAAAAATTAACTACTTGCAATTAGATTATATTACATTTTAAAATACTCATAATCAGATTAGAGTTGATTACATGATTGGAGATGTTATTCACACAATGACTCAATGCTGTTTTGTGTGTGTTTTATAGTGTTTTATAATTATTTATTATAATTTTACATGTTTATTAATTATTAGCTTTATCAAATTATAAACCCAAGTTTGTGAAATCCTGAGATAATATGTAATGTTTAATGCACTTCATGTTGTTGAAAACGATACATGGAATATATTTTCTTTCTCTTTGTATTTATATTAATCAGGGACAAAGATGATCCAATTCAAATCAATGTTAGAAATGAGTAATCAGAAGCAACCTGATTATATTTCCTAAAATGTGTGATTACTCATTTAAATTTTCATGTGATCATACCCAGCGCTGCTTTTATTCATGTATTACCCAATTAATCAAAGATACACAAATAAATTAATAAAAAGGAAATTTGAATCATCCCATTTTGGTATAGAAATGGACTGTGGTGGCAAACTATTTTACATCACTGAATAAGAGTCACACATGTACCAATTGTCTTTAAAGGTTATTTATTTTCTTGCAAGAAACAGTACAACCTGTTTCTCGAGGCTAAATGAAGATATGTCTTCGCCATAACTAACACATTACGATCATATTATATCCCATAATGGAGACCCTCTGTCTCGGTCATAAACTTGGTCAAATGAACAAGGACATACACATCGACACTACATTAACCTAATTACCATCATATTTCTGAGATTCTAAATATAATTAAATGCCAACATGAAGAACATATTTTGTATGTATTTTTATTTATCCTTTATTTAACCAGGAAAAAAACCCATTGAGATTAAAAATCTCTTTTACAAGGGAGACTTGGCCAAGATAGGCACACTGTAAAAATGAATTTTGATGATTTGTTATCACAACTTTAGATAATTAATGTAGTTCAGATAGCATAATATTTTGAGTGTCTATTTATTAATCCAATCTCCTTTGTTGTATTAACTCAAATTTTTTATTTCAATGAACTCAAAATTTTAAGGCAACCAGGTAACTTACTTTTTTAAGTTAATCCAACTTTGTTACACCACATCATTACATACGTACAAAGACACACAGATGAAAGCCAATTATGCACTTACAATGAAATATCAATAAAAGTAATATATAAAAGAAATATTAAATTTCTTCCACAGCACATAAAAATAATTTGAGAAAAACGAATTCACTGTGAAGCATCCAGGTTCACAGGTGACGAGCGCTTCTAAAAAGCAGTACCTGTGTTTGTCCAGGCGGAGGCGCTGCTGCTACACGAGATGCGGTGGCGCGCGGCAGCAGGGCGGGGCCTCGTCGGGGCAGATGACCTTGATAAAGCCAAGTGTGAACGAGGAGGAGGCTGAAAGGAGGGGGGGGCCTGCGGCGCGAGAGACATAATCCAGCTCAGAATTGAACATATCGATTCAGAGAGAGAGAGAGAGAGAGAGAGAGAGGGGATAGTAGAGCTTGTGTTTTAGTCAATGGAAACATGATTCTCTTCCATATAACACCACGCCCAAGGATGCTCATTCAGCCTCCTGCATCATCATTCTCCAGATCTCACGAAAAACATCATCACATCAAAATAAAGCCATCAGCAATGCAACTTCAGCGATTCAAACGCATGAACGGACTTTTAATGATTATATAAGATATGCAGTAGAAGGTAAAGTTTATTTTGGATAATGTATATGTGACCCTGGACCACAAAAGCAGTGTGTCAATTTTTTAAAATTGAGATTTATACATCACATGAAAGCTGAATAAATAAGCTTTCCATTGATGCATGGTTTGTTAAGATGGGAACTATTTGATTTCAACTATTTGATTTGGTTTAAAAAATCTAAATATTGAGAAAATCGCCTTAAAAGGTTTCCATTTCTGTTGGCGATTGTGCTGCATCCACTTACAAAAATACAAATTTGATATATTTAAGGTAGGAAATTTACTAAATATCTTCATGGATCATGATCTTTACTTAATATCCTAATGATTTTTGGCATAAAAGAAAAATCAATAATTTGTACCCATACAGTGTATAGTTGGCTATTGCCACAGATATACCCGAGCGACTTAAGACTTTGTGATCCAGGGTCACATATGAATATTTAATATATTGAATAATTCCAAATTCACTTAATAATACTTAAATTAAATATAATTAATACATGTATTTAATAATACTTAAAGTATATGTAATGATTTTCATGTATTAATTGCCTTTTTATTGCAAATGGGTGAAAAGCTTGTAACAAAACTAAAAAAAAACAGACATTCCCCGACATCCCATATGAAAGACTGATTTTATGTGAAGGAATCGCCGGAAAAATCCGAAGAATGTGACGTTTACACACACACCTGAGAACCTCTCTTCAGTTCAATGAGACGAGAGGAAAATAATGCTTATACAATGTTCAGGAGGATAATGCGAAAGAACCATTCTGTACTGTAATGTCAACGTGTCATGCAAATAAAAGGGATTAATTCAAACCATAGCCAGGCGTGGGGATGTTTATTGGCGTTAATCGCTGGCTGCAGTTCACTTCACGGCCACCGGTGTCGCTAACAACAAGGTTTATATTGGAGACTATATAGAATATATCAATCTGGCTATGGTTTGAATTAATCCCTTTTATTTGCATGACACGTTGACAGCGGTGAGAAAACAGCAGTTCAGAAAACATCTGATCAGTGATTCACCGGCATCATGTCCATATGATATGATAGTTTAAAAATATATTTGAGACTATAGACTATATAGATCTGGCTATATGCGAGACTATAGTTTGAATGAATCCTTTTTCTATGCATGACACGTTGACATTACAGTACAGAATGGCTCTTTCAGTGTTATCCTCCTGAACATTGTATAAGCATTCATTCATTTCACGTGTCATAGAACGGAGGGGAGGCCCTCAGGAGCGTAAACATCACATCCTTTAGATTTTCCCAGCAAAAGATTTTCCCAGCACTCTTTCATAGATAACATAGGAAGCTGGGGAATGTCTCGTTTTTTAACTTTCGTTACAATCTGTTCACACATTGCCAATAAAAAGGCGATTAATAAAGGAAACTCTTACATATAGCCACTTTAAATTAAGACAGTAAGGGCCCTATTTTGCACCCGCGCAAAACTTTTCCCTCACAGACGCGTGCCGGCAAACTAGGGAATGAACAATCCCTGGTACTATTTTGCAGTTCCAGAAAACAATTGCGCCACTGACCAGAAAAAACTAGTCTAAAGTCAGTGGTGCGTTGCGCGTACATTCAGATGCTATTTTAAGCGCGCATGCTTGGCCATAATACAGAGTGAGAACAACGCGCATACACTAGATGATTCTCTCATCTACACAGATGCATTTTTCTTTTTGCAAATGATACATTATTATAAGGAAAAATATTATCACACGAGGGAAATAATTGTTGTGTCCATGACGATGGGAGAAATAGGCATAAAGCTTACACATTTACCCAAATTATTATATGCATGTTTAACCGAAGCTAATTTGGGTGGGTTTGTCCCATCCCCAATGTCACTTCTGTGGGTTTGTCCCATCCCCAATGTCACTTCTCTTTCTTTTACGGCCCTGACGAGAGCATCGATCTCCTCGGCTGTGAACCGGTTCTGAAGCGCATGATAAATGCGCCGTTATAATAGTATTGCGCCGTGGAACACGCGCTCCTCGTCCATCATGCTCTTAAAGGGAATGTGAGATGACGCTCTTATTGGTTTGTTTCCCGTTACGCCCAAACCACACCTATGAATAATGAAGCTCCTTCAGACCAACCTCTTTTAGCAAGAGCGCAAGAGTCATTTATCCCGCCGGTTAAACAGCAGCAGCGCCGAGATCCGCACACAGAGTTACTTGCGTTTCAGATCGTTAAAATAGGGCCCTACATTTCTGACAAAGGTTGCATGACATCTCAGTAAATATTGGGTATTTTCCTGTATTATATGTTTATATACTATATATATATATAGAGAGAGAGAGAGGGGGGGGGGGGGGCTTATAAATGAATAAGCTGCATTTTTTTAATTGAAGATTCATTGCAAATGTAACTGGACTGCAGTGCACCAAAAAGACACGCCATCACCCGTTACAGCCCCTTTGCTGGAGGATCATTGGGGTGTCGAGGGTAATTAGGTAAGTCGACACAGTCCATTGATTAGACTTAATGACTGACACCGAATGACATTCCAGTAATCATCCCGGGAAGCTTCCAGTACCTCCTGTAAGTGCTGATCTGTGCTCTCTCCTCAGGCCTCAGGTCGTCATTCGCTCACGCTGAACTTCCACACAGTTTGCAGAACTCTCACGGGTTATGTGTGAGAAGTGAAGACATTGATTTTTTAACCCTCATTCCAGTGAGAAACAAAAGAATTTATGAGTTCTTCTATTCACGTGTGTGAATGTAACGGGCAATTAGAATCAGAACAATGGAGGACAGTCTCAAGACATTAGCATAAAGTAGTTATCAGAAAAAGACATTAGCGGTGTCGAAATGCACAGAGCTGATGAGGAGAAGTCCACTCATACCAATCCAGATTGCATTACAGTCAATCAAGCTGTCTACACAATGTATGTCTTTTCCAGCCACTGTGCAATATTTATAATACAGAAAAATAAATAATTATCCTGAGAAGGCATGCAACCATTGTCAGATATTAAAATGTAATCATCTGACGAAGGTTGCATGACCAAAACATTTAAATAAATATCGGATTTCTTGCAAGCTACGGCATTGTGCAGGATTTTGCTTCCATCATTCCTTAAAGAGAGTATTTATGAAATTATGCGATAATATTTAAAAATCTTGCAAAAAATTATTATTAAACATTAACATTTCAACCTCACTAAATATGAATTATTACAATTTGTATTATTAACTATAATACTCTATTAAATGCCTTTGTTTATAATGAGGAGGATGTTTTAATGGTAAAAAAGACCGTGTATTAAGTCAAAATATGAAGCCTGACCCTTTTAATTATATTTAAGTAGGCTACATTTACATTTATTCAATAAGTTGACACTTTTATCCAAATCAACTTATAAATGAGGAATCATACAAGCGATTCGACTTTAAGATCAAAACCATTTGCAAATAATATTTTATAATATTTTCTAATATTATTTAATAAAGACTGTTTAAATCATGAAATTGCAGGAGTTTTTATGAGTTGTTCCACCGTAATTTCTATCAAGCTCCTTTGAAATCAATTCTGGCTAAAATCTGCAGGAAGCTCACCAGACATTCATGAGACATGGGGACATTCAAATTAATTAACCAAGCATTAATATTTCAAGCATTCCACTAAGAAACAAACATTATGTTATTTGATTGATACTGTGAAGCTGCTTTGATGCAATTTATATCGTGAAAAGCGCTATATAAATACACTTGACTTGACATTGTTTGTGATCATTGTGGTGCCTCGAAACCACAGTCAGAGGAGAGAAAAAAGAAGAAAGAAACAGAGGCAAGAAGAGAGAACAGTACCTACTAACTGCCAAGAAGCGTTTGTTTACCTGCCGCCAGGCTCTGATCCGTCCGCTGTGGTTGTTCTGTGCCAGACCCAGACAGCAGCGGGCAAACACACGCCAGACGGCTGCTACAACACACACATCAAACACACACACGAGCACGGCTTCACTGGCTGAGGATTCACTGTAGTCACACTGATCAGGATCAACATCAGCGAGTGTTTAAATCTAGACACCAAAGCATAACCCAGCAAACACAGAACGTTCCCCGAACGTTCCCGTATGGTTCTTTTTTTGGGAACCAAACAAGAACGTTCTAGGAACGTTCCCTGTAGGTTCTTTTTAGATTCTGTTTTTATATCTTTAAGGGAACGTTCTATTTACGTTAAGAAAACGTTCCTGGATCACCAATAGGGAACGTTCTGGGAACCAAAAACTAACGTTACCAGAACGTAAAATTGTTAGCTGGGAACCATGACTAGAACATGGTATTTTGAATACAATGAAATGGTTATTTTTGACCCTGGATCACAAAACCAGTCTTAAAGGAGAACTCCGGTCAATTTTAACATTGAGCTCATTTTTTTGTACATTTGGAGTGCGGTCAGTACAGACAAAAACGACAAAAATCGGTGTTGCCTACACCGTGTTATCCTCTTTTTAAAATTTGCTGTTAAAATACCCTGTTGACTTCAATGGGGCAAGTTCTAAACCTGCTTTTAGCCTCTTAACATCCTTGATTTGTCATTACAAGTGCACAGCCATGTGAGTGGTGTTATTAAGAGTGACCACGGTCAATCTGACTGCAGGAGATGTGAAAGATATCAATAAAAGTGATGTTAATTCAGCCAGCTCACATACCTGTATTTACTTCCTGTTTTCGGTCGAAGTCCACAGTAGTCGATTGTCGAGTTCGCGCGCGTGATCATTGGTAACTAGGCAACATCATATCATAATGTCATAGAATATCATAATATCAGAACACCACACAGCACCGTCATCGGCTGACAGTCTGAGTCTCCACTGTTGCTTAGTTACCAATGATCAACTACTGTGGACTTCGACCGAGCACCAAAACACTTGTAGCCAATCAGCAGGAAGGGGCGTGTCCACTCGTGATGGGGGAGGGGCTTGTGTTGTGAATAAGGGGGCGGAGTTATTAAGATGAATAGGGGTGTGTTTATTTTGGCGATTTCAGATATCAACAGCGTTTTGTTCAATTAAGAAAAGAAAAAAACAGTGAAATAACTAGAATTTATTGAAATGCATTTGACCTATTTGTTAGTGTAATTATCAGCAGGCAAACATGAGGGCGGACTCCCCTCATCACAACAGGAGTCACGTTTCATCTGCCATGATGAAAAGCAAAGGACTCTAAAACCCAGTTCCACAAACAAGGGAATAGGTGGGCTAGGAGAGAAGCCTGCACAGACAATTGGCAGGTACCATTTGTGGAAGTGAAAAATGATGACATTAGAGTATCATTAATCACAGACGGATCCCATCTCCATTTGCCCATTGTTTGTCTACATGCAAAATATACAAACTTACCTATTAAGATATACATGAATGCATGAGTAAAAGTTCAATATTACCCAATGATGTTTGGTCTTTATGTTTTCAGCACAATGTCTAGATTATTCTGGAAATGGTTTGGAAAGTGAATTATGCATAGGAAAAACCTTAAAGCAACACCATGTAACCTTTGCTCTCGGGGTCCCCCTACAGTTGGGAAACAGTAAGACTTCTTCTACTGTCGTAACTCTGTCATGGTTACACCGGGGGATACACCTGCAGTTGATGACGAGCCGATACGCGAACTCTCGTCTTGGGCAGCGTTGCGTGTGAAATGTCTTCATCCCAGGTACAGTGGCATATATTTCAGCATGTAATATGAATATAATTTCATGGGTTTTATTTTTTTCAAACGCCAAAAGATCGCGTAGTTCACGTTTACAAGCCAGCGTCATTACAGTAGCCTATTGGCTACTGTTTTACATAATGGATATGCTAATTCAATTTAATGTTTGTGTGGTAGGTAATAGCCATATATCATTAATATTACAATATCGAGCTACAATACATTCATACATTGGCAATAAAAAGGTGATTAATAAAGGAAAACTCTTACATATAGCCATTTTAAATTAAGACAGTAAATGTCTGACAAAGGTTGCATAACATCTCAGTAAATATTGGGTATTTTCCTGTATTATATGTGTATATACTATATATATATATATATAGAGAGAGAGAGAGGGGGAGGGTGGGGGGGCTTATAAATGAATAAGCTGCATTTTTTTAATTGAAGATTCATTGCAAATGTAACTGGACTGCAGTGCACCAAAAAGACACGCCATCACCCGTTACAGCCCCTTTGCTGGAGGATCATTGGGGTGTCGAGGGTCATTAGGTTCGTCCATTGATTAGACTTAATGACTGACAATTTGAAAGCCATCAATCTGCAAATCCCCCCCCCCCCCCCCCCCTCCTCAGGAGAATTTCAAAGGTTCTTTCTGAGACAGAGTCGTTCTGGTTCTGGTTCCGGATCCAGTTCTAAGGAGTGCTAAAGCTCTAAAGGTGATGATACACAGGGCAAATTTTTGAGCAATGTTGCTGGGAACTTTCCGATTGAAAATGGGCATCTGGATCATTTAGATCGGTGGTGGGCGCTGTGTCTCAGCTGGTTGCCCGTTGATGGCAACATTGCCCAAAATGTTGCCCTGTGTATCATCGCTTTAAGTGCAACTCTATGGAGTCGTGAAGTTGCTGCGGCCAGGCTTTTGACTCGTAAAGAAGAGAGAGATAATTACTCCAAGTTTGGTTTCTTTACTCTGGCTGCTGGTAACATTTTAGAATTGAGTTTAAGGTTTTGTTGATGGTTTTTAAAGCGTTGCATGGTATTGCCCCGAAATATAATGTTGACCTTTTGATAACTTATCAAAACACCAGAAATATGAGATCTTCTAGTCAGATGATTCTACATGTTCCTAAACCTCTGTGGCAGCTTATGAAACCCTCTACAAATGTAAGTCTTTTAGTTTGAAGTCGTATCTTTTTAGTATGGCTTTTAGAACTGATTGAGTGAACAGGTTTTAATTGTGTGTGTGTGTGTGTGTGTGACTTAATGTAATTGCTTTTGTTGTATTATCTATGCTGGTAAGCACTTTGGTCAACGGCAGGTGTTTTAAATGTGCTATAGAAATAAAATGTGTTATGTATTGTTTTGTTGCTCTCTCGAGACTCTAAAGAGAGGAAAAAAAGAAGTTCTGCAAGAAGCGAATTTGGGGAGTTTGAAAACACCAACAGAGACAACGACCACAAGCTTAGCGCCCCATTTTTCAAGATCATCTGTACCAACTTCAGGATCTTCAAGGATCCTCCATCCGCGTGGTCCCGGTTACCCGGATCTTAAACACCAACTAATATAGAAGGTGGGACTTATTCCAGCATAATGTGTGTTGCAGATTCTCCCATTCATACCTATTGTGAGTGCTGTTTTTGTAAATATAAACACTTTGACTATTCTCATAGAATTAGAACGATAATTAAACTTTATAGTTATAGTTATGTGGCTCTTTAATTGTATGCCTATTACACTAAAAATGGCTCCAATCATGATTCAAATTGAACTAGGATTTACATGAATGACGTATAGAGAAATTTGATAAAAACAGTCACTGGATATTTCTGTTGGTCATTTCTATTATGAAACTAGTTATCAAATATTAAAGGTAAACTTACCTTGAAGCGTCTTCTGTGAAGAGTAAAGCCCCGCCTACTGTGATTTGATTGGCCATCGCAATCATTTTGACATTAATAAGCACCATTTTAACATTATAACAACATTAAAAAGTGTTAGGAGCTGTGTGACCTCATTTTTCTGCTATAATTGGGAACAGCCCCATTTTTACACAGTGTCCTGTTTTTAGTCTTGTCTTGTGGTATTATGTACAAAACTACAAGCTGTCAACACTGACATCAGG
>CM060630.1:31017363-31074863 GCA_030578275.1 Meda fulgida | reverse complement strand
TGACTTGACTCAGGGGGAGAGGGGAATGCAGAGATAAGGGGAAAATGTTTGCATAGGACAATGATCTTCTGTCCAGGGTGCGTTTTATTGCTTTATGGTGAATTTTATCTCAGCTTTTGTCTTAGCAGGAAAATCCGTTCTTACAACATGGATAATAGAGGCATGTGATTCTGCGTTTGTGCTGGTTTTTGTCACCATCCAGAATGACACATCAATCACCACATGAAATATGAGTCTTAATAAACTCTTGTAAATAACTTTTGCACACTGTGTCTGATCTAAAAATAGCATGTTCTAAAAGATGCACGCTCGTAATAAGAAGGATTTGAGATCATTGAATGACTGTGAGTTGTTGTATTTGTGAGTGAATAACATCACTGTCACGGTAGACGTATTCACTGGTTCCTTCTTGTCTTGTGTTTATGTTGTTGTATGAGTGCACGTGTGCTAGAGGCGTGTGTAAGAGGCGTGTCTGTGTGTCATTACCTGATCCGCTCCAGCTGCCCATCATCAATTCACCAGCTGCAGTCGATCTCACCCCACTACTTATTCTCACCACTGTTCTCTCATCTTTGTCAGATCGTTGTTTGATGTTTCCCTGTCTGGTCTTCTGGTTCGTGTTCCTGCCTGGTGTTCCTGTTCATCGTCTTCCTCGTGGATTTGTCGTCTCACCGTTTGTCTGCACATCACTGGATTTGGCCATCGAAGTCCCTGCGTCACCGCTTCACCACCGACTTACTGTTCTGGACTTTGCTACTTCCAAATAAATATTGTTTAACTCGCGTTTGCTTCCTGTCGTCAGTTACCATGACAGAACGATCTGACCAAGGACTGGAAGCAGCGAGCGTCTCTCACTCTTCATTAGAAGATTTCATTCATCACAGTATCCGAAGAATGGATTCACAGGAGAAGGATATCGGGGATACGGGCAGAGCAGTTCAAGTCTTGGTGACGCAGGTGTCCGAGCTCACCCAGCAGATCCAGCGCCTACGGATTCCCACTGTGCCACCCACACCAGCCGTTCCTCCCGTACCACCAGGAAGCCCCTCCCAGTCTGAACCTCAACTACCCACTCCAGAGGCTTACTCAGGTGAACCATCTCACTGCAGAGCATTTCTCACCCGGTGTTCCATGCACTTCGCTCCAACCTCGTACTTTCCAGAACGAGCAGACCAAGGTGGCGTTTGTCCTGACTCTGCTGACTGGGAGAGCGGCGCTTTGGGGAACGGCGGTGTGGGAGAACCAACACCCGTGCTGCGCCTCGTTCCAGACACTCTCCGCCGAGATGAAACAGGTATTTGACCGGGCGGTCTCCGGAAGAGAGGCAGCCAGGGAATTGGCCGAACTTCGGCAAGGAGAGAAGTCCGTCTCCGATTACTCGATCGAATTCCGGACCTTGGCGGCGGAGTGTGGATAGGACGAGACGGCACAGTGGGATATGTTCCTTCATGGGTTGGCTGACCACGTCCAGAAGGAGATCTACGCCCTGGATCTTCCCACCACCCTCAATGGACTTATCGACTTGGCTCTGCGGGTGGACAGTCGACTATCCAGAGTCGAGCGTCGGATGACGTCCACTCGCAACCTCGGGGGGTCCAAGATCCAGCGGCAGGGACGTGGTCAGCCCTACTTACGATCACGAGCCCATGACCCTGAGAGGATTAAGGCTGTGGTAGATTGGCCAAGTCCAGATTCCCGCAAGGCCCTGCAGAGGTTTCTGGGGTTCGCCAATTTTTACCGGCGGTTCATTCGCAACTTCAGCCAGCTAGTCGCGCCTCTGACTGCCTTGACCTCCCCCAGAACTGCGTTCAGGTGGTCTGACACAGCCGAGGCTGTGTTTAAGAAACTGAAAGGCCGCTTTGTTTCAGCCCCCATTCTCATTACCCCTGATCCATCACGTCAGTTCGTGGTGGAGGTCGACGCATCAGAGGTGGGAGTAGGGGCAGTGCTATCCCAGCAGTCACCTGTAGACGACAAGATGCACCCTTGCGCGTTTTTGTCCCATCGTTTATCTCCAGCCGAAAGAAATTATGACATTGGTAATAGAGAGTTGTTGGCAGTCAAGTTGGCGTTGGAGGAGTGGCGCCACTGGTTAGAGGGGTCGGGGGTACCTTTTATCGTCTGGACTGATCATAAGAACCTCGAGTATATCAGAACTGCTAAAAGATTGAACTCCAGGCAGGCTCGGTGGGCACTTTTTTTCGGTCGTTTTGATTTTTCCTTATCATACCGTCCGGGTTCCAAGCACATCAAACCCGACTCTCTATCTCGTATATTTGATTTTTCCGAACGCCCATCCACTCCCGAGTGTATTTTACCCGAAACCCTATTTGTTTCAGCACTCACATGGGAGATCGAAGCGAAGGTCAGGAAGGCCTTAGAAGGGGTAACGCCTCCGCCCGGGTGCCCACCGAATCGGTTATTTGTGCCGGAGGGATTACAAGCAGACGTTATCCAGTGGGGTCACAGTTCCATCATAGCTTGTCATCCAGGAGTTAATCGCACTGGGTTCCTAGTCAAGCAACGATTCTGGTGGCCACTTATGGCTCGTGACATTCACGATTTTGTTTTGGCTTGCTCAGTTTGCGCCACTGGTAAGTCTTCCAATCGACCCCCAGACGGGTTACTCCAGCCGCTGTCGGTACCTTCGAGACCCTGGTCCCATATCGCTCTAGATTTTATTACTGCCCTCCCACCCTCCCAGGGTAACACAGTAGTTTTGACTGTGGTGGACCGATTCTCGAAGGCGGCCCATTTCATTCCCTTACCCAAATTACCCTCAGCTAAGGAGACAGCGGTTACGATCGTAGATCACGTCTTTCGGTTACATGGCCTCCCGCTAGACGTGGTTTCCGACAGGGGACCTCAGTTTTTGTCCAAATTTTGGCGAGAATTTTGTAGATTACTGGGGGCGACGGTTAGTCTGTCTTCTGGGTTTCATCCCCAGAGTAATGGTCAAACTGAGAGAGCCAACCAAGATTTGGAGAGAACGTTGCGATGTTTGGTTTCCAAGAATCCTTCCTCATGGAGCCAACAACTGTCTATGGTGGAGTACTCACACAACATGTTGCCAATGTCAGCTACGGGTCTATCTCCGTTTGAGTGTAGTGTAGGTTACCAGCCACCTATCTTTCCCAGTCTGGAATCCGAGGTTGCGGTTCCCTCCGCTCACGCCTTTGTTCAGAGGTGTCACCGCACCTGGACTAGAGCCCGTGAGACTCTACTCCAGGTGGGGGCGCGCACCAAGGCCAAAGCCGATCGCCACAGGTCAAGGCCTCCCGTATACGTCGTTGGTCAAAAAGTGTGGCTTTCTACTAAGAACATTCCTCTTCGCACCGTCTCTAATAAGCTTGCACCCAAATTTATTGGCCCGTTTACTGTCACCAAGATCATTAGTCCGGTGGCAGTCCGCCTCAAATTAGCTCCCGCGTACAGGAGGGTTCATTCCGTGTTCCATGTATCCAAAATCAAACCCGTATTTCATTCCCACATTAATCCGCCGGTCCCGGTTCCTCCCCCACCGCGACTCGTAGATGGGGAGACTACATATTCGGTTAACCGTATTCTGGATTCTAGGCGGAGGGGACGCGGATTTCAGTACTTGGTGGACTGGGAGGGTTACGGTCCGGAGGAGAGAAGTTGGGTTCCTGCTAGAGACATCCTGGATCACTCCCTTATTGATGATTACAATCAACAGGTAAAGGGGCCTGGGAACGCCAGGAGGCGTTCTTAGGAGGAGGGGTACTGTCACGGTAGACGTATTCACTGGTTCCTTCTTGTCTTGTGTTTATGTTGTTGTATGAGTGCACGTGTGCTAGAGGCGTGTGTAAGAGGCGTGTCTGTGTGTCATTACCTGATCCGCTCCAGCTGCCCATCATCAATTCACCAGCTGCAGTCGATCTCACCCCACTACTTATTCTCACCACTGTTCTCTCATCTTTGTCAGATCGTTGTTTGATGTTTCCCTGTCTGGTCTTCTGGTTCGTGTTCCTGCCTGGTGTTCCTGTTCATCGTCTTCCTCGTGGATTTGTCGTCTCACCGTTTGTCTGCACATCACTGGATTTGGCCATCGAAGTCCCTGCGTCACCACTTCACCACCGACTTACTGTTCTGGACTTTGCTACTTCCAAATAAATATTGTTTAACTTGCGTTTGCTTCCTGTCGTCAGTTACCATGACAATCACTGAATGACTGTTGTGTGTCGACAGATGTTATTAACTCGCTGGCAGCGGGTCATTGTTAGACTCGTAGTTTTCCTGCTTATAAAAGTGACAGGCGATAATGTCCTTAGACCTGGAGGACGTGAACTGACAGGAGACAGGGAACTCCTGGACGGATCATTCACACAGGAACACACTCGATTAGAAGGAACAAGAACACAGAGCATGATATTTGAGAAAATTATGTTCTAGTGGCACTAAAATGTTTTAGGACACTTATATATAAGTGTTAGGCTGTCCAAAAGTGATGTCCGGAGGGGATTGTTTTTAATGACCCTACAAGTTCGATTAAACCATCAAAATATGAGATATTTTGAAATATTCAAAATATGAGGGACGAATAAAATACTAAACTTGGTTTGGTATTTATCTGACAAAATTATTTGGCAACCCCCCCCCCCCCCCCCCCCCCCCCAAAAAAAAAAACTACAGGTAGAGGTTTAATTTTTCTATGCAAAAAAAATACATACAATGACTACAACATAATTATTGTTATTAAATATTAATAATATTTAGTTGCTTCTCTCTTGTTTTTGCATGTCTTCATAATTTTTTTGTAATTGGACAAAAATTATGTCCAATTATATATATACATATATACATTATTACGGAAGCGTATTGCATTCACTTGAGGAAAAAAAATGTACTCTGTTTTTCTGAATTTACAAGTTAATTATCTCAGAATTACGAGATAATTTTTCATGGAAAAAAGTTTTGCTCTGTTTTTCTGAATTAATGACTTATCTCAAAATTATGAGTAACTCATTAATTCATAAAAACAGTGAAAAAAATGTTTTTCAACAAAAATGTATCTCATAATTCTGAGATATTAACTCGTTAATTCAGAAAAACAGAGCAAAAACTTTCTTTCCATGAAAAATCATCTCATAATTCTGAGATATTAACTCGTTAATTCATAAAAACAGAGCAAAAACTTTCTTTCCATGAAAAATCATTTCATAATTCTGAGATATTAACTCGTTAATTCAGAAAAACAGAGTAAATTTTTTTCCTCAAGTGAATGCAATACGCTTCCGTATATTAGGACACATAGGTCACTAAAATATTAATTAAAAATTTAAAATAATTTACATTTAATGAGAATGATTTAATAATAAAAAATAGGCCCATGAAAGTATTCATATTAATTAACATTAATTTATAAAAACATATTTTACAATATTATACATATAATAGTAAGGCCTGTTTTCACAGACAGGGCTTAGATTAAGCCAGGTTTGGGCATTAGTTAAACTGGGACATTTAACTAGCTTTTATAAACGTGCCTTAGAAACAAAAACATCACTGGTGTGCATCTTGAGACAAAACAATAGCGCTGAAATATTTTAAGATATAGAAAATATGAAAATATGAATAACGTAATATGTAATAATATGCTGGCTTGATGCACAAAACCCGCTATAGCCTCATCTGTGTCTTAAAATAGGAGGTTTGTGTGAGACCAAAACTCAGCTCAAGTGTCTGACACTTTAATTAATGTTCATTAACAGAGTTATTAACAGAGTCCTGCTTCTCTGCCTCCATACTGCATACTTCAGAAAATGAGACTAGTATTCTGAGGCTATTCTACATATTTTTCCTCTTTTGTTCTGGGTGATTTTTTGAACTGTAAGGAGGAAACAGCAGACAGATCCAGATAAAACATCTTCTTCTTGTGGAACAGATAATGATATCTGATTGTCGGCACTTTCCTGAGGATTCTAGTCCAGGGGTTTTTTGTCAACCTCAAAGCATCAGAAAAACTGATGAAATATCGATTCACTTGGTTTCAGGATAATAGAGGATACACCACTAGTGCACAGAGAGAGAGAGAGGAGAATGAGAAACTTAAAGCGCTGGGAGCCTCATGTAACAAGACATTTGAGTCTCAGCCAAGTCTGGATCACTAGTTTATTCTGACCATGAACTTTCACCAAGAATATCCATTTGTTTAAAAGTAATAAGCAACAATTATTTTTGTTATTATTATTAACGCGATATTATATATTATTATTATTATTAACACGACCGAACCCTTTAATTTTCTATACATGAAGTGTATGAGGGATCCTTTTAAGGTTCTATAATTGAAGCGTATGATGGAACTCTTTAAGGTTCTAAAGCTCGCGACGAATCCCTTTAAGGTTCTATATATGAAGCGTCTGATGGAACCCTTTAAGGTTCTATATATGAAGCGTCTGACGGAACCCTTTAATGTTCTATATATGAAGCGCCTGACGGAACCCTTTAAGGTTCTCTATATGAAGCGTCTGATGGAACCCTTTAAGGTTCTATATATGAAGCGTCTGATGGAACCCTTTAAGGTTCTATATATGAAGCGTCTGACGGAACCCTTTAAGGTTCTATATATATAGCGTCTAATGGAACCCTTTAAGGTTCTATATATGAAGCGTCTGACGGAACCCTTTAATGTTCTATATATGAAGCGCCTGACGGAACCCTTTAAGGTTCTATATATGAAGCGTCTGATGGAACCCTTTAAGGTTCTATATATGAAGCGTCTGATGGAACCCTTTAAGGTTCTATATATGAAGCGTCTGATGGAACCCTTTAAGGTTCAATATATGAAGCGTCTAATGGAACCCTTTAAGGTTCTATATATGAAGCGCCTGACGGAACCCTTTAAGGTTTTATATATGAAGCGTCTGATGGATCTCTTTAATGTTCTATATATGAAGCGTCGGATGGAACCCTTTAAGGTTCTATATATGAAACATCTGACAGAACCCTTTAAGGTTTTATATATGAAGCGTCTGATGGATCCCTTTAAGGTTCTATATATGAAGCGTCTGATGGAACCCTTTAAGGTTCTATATATGAAGCGTCTGATGGATCCCTTTAATGTTCTATATATAAAGCGCCTGACGGAACCCTTTAAGGTTCTATATATGAAGCGCCTGACGGAATCCTTTAAGGTTCTATATATGAAGCGCCTGACGGAACCCTTTAAGGTTCTATATATGAAACGTCTGATGGAACCCTTTAAGGTTCTATATATGAAGCGCCTGACGGAACCCTTTAAGGTTTTATATATGAAGCGTCTGATGATCCCTTTAAGGTTCCATATATGAAGCGTCTGATGGAACCCTTTAAGGTTCTATATATGAAGCGTCTGATGGATCCCTTTAATGTTCTATATATAAAGCGCCTGACGGAACCCTTTAAGGTTCTATATATGAAGCGCCTGACGGAACCCTTTAAGGTTCTATATATGAAGCGCCTGACGGAACCCTTTAAGGTTCTATATATGAAACGTCTGATGGAACCCTTTAATGTTCTATATATAAAGCGCCTGACGGAACCCTTTAAGGTTCTATATATGTAGCGCCTGACGGAACCCTTTAAGGTTCTATATATGAAGCGCCTGACGGAAACCTTTAAGGTTCTATATATGAAACGTCTGACGGAACCCTTTAAGGTTCTATATATGAAGCGCCTGACGGAACCCTTTAAGGTTCTATATATGAAACGTCTGATGGAACCCTTTAAGGTTCTATATATGAAGCGTCTGATGGATCCCTTTAAGGTTCTATATATGAAGCGTCCGATGGAACCCTTTAAGGTTCTATATATGAAGCGTCTGATGGATCCCTTTAAGGTTCTATATATGAAGTGTCTGATGGAACCCTTTAAGGTTCTATATATGAAGCGTCTGATGGAACTTTTGTCTGATGGAACCCTTTAAGGTTCTATATATGAAGCGTCTGATGGAACTTTTTAAGGTTCTATATATGAAGCGTCTGACGGAACCCTTTAAGGTTCTATATATGAAGCGTCTGATGGAACTTTTGTCTGATGGAACCCTTTAAGGTTCTATATATGAAGCGTCTGATGGAACCCTTTAAGGTTCTATATATGAAGCGTCTGATGGAACTTTTTAAGGTTCTATATATGAAGTGTCTGATGGAACCCTTTAAGGTTCTATATATGAAGCGTCTGATGGAACTTTTGTCTGATGGAACCCTTTAAGGTTCTATATATGAAGCGTCTGATGGAACTTTTTAAGGTTCTATACATGAAGCGTCTGATGGATACCTTTAAGGTTCTATATATGAAGTGCCCGACAGAACGCTTTAAGGTTCTATATATTAAGCGCCCGAGAGAACCCTTTAAATTTCCATATCGAACCTTTTCTTCTAAGAGTGTAGATGCATTAGTAAAATCTTTTCCTGTAGATTAGAACAGCTTCGTTCTCAATCAACCAGATCCAACAGCCACAATGAAGCGACTAAAGCATGTAACTAATGCAGTGTGGGGACAGGTGTGTATAAACCGTAAAGCTCATCTTTCACAGGCATGCTCAGAACGTCTGACAAATGTAGAACTTCTCACATTTGTTTTCCTGTGGGTGGAGCGGCTCGCTTCAGACGTGATAAATGAGCAAGTCACATAACAGATGACAGAGTTCTTCTCGCCAAAACCCTGCTGATGTTTCTAATCGAGTGGAAATGCAGATCATTAAGGCGGTCTGTAACAGTCTGACTCCTGCATTACAACAACTGAAGTTAAACACGAAGGTCAAGGTCTGAGATCTAGAGCGAAGAGTTTCTTGTGATGCCGTGGCATTTGTTGAAGTTTTGCACAACTGTCATACACATCGATCTGAACCGAAGAAATGCTCAAAAAGAGTTTCGAAATCTCAAAGTTATATCAATGTTTCTTTTGTCTTAACCCTATAAAGATTTGATACGCACATCTCTAAGGCCTCTAAGTATCTTTTTTCTCAGGCATATTCATAATTGTGGATATGTCTTAGTGAGTTACATTTTTATATTATGTATTTTTTTATGACTTTTTGTGTTATTTTTATTGTGTTTTTGTGAAGCACCTTGGTCAGCAGTAATGTTGTTTTAAGGTGCTTTATATAAAAAAAGTGACCTTAACCTTCCCTTGCAAAACAGAAGTTTATAACTAAAATTAGAAAGTGTACATTCAGTTTACATTTTATGTACTTAGAAATATACTTTATGTAGTTAAAACTACACTTAAGTATTGACTTATACTGATAGAAATTAAGTATAAATATATAATTATATTAGGACTTGTACTCGGTCTTTTGATCGAGATATACTTATAATTTAGTATTAAGTATACTTGGCTTGTAGTTGTGTTTACTCTTTTGATTAAGTAGCCTCTTAAACATTTTTTCCACATAGTTTTACATACTGTCTTATAAACATTGTTTGAAAATATTGATTTTTAAAGTGTAGTCCACTGGTAGTGTACATAGGAATTTACTTCAAATCTAATTAAAATACAGTTAAAGATATTTCAAGTATAAAAATGAATACCTAAATAGGAACATAGTAGTATACTTAAAGTGCAAAAATACTAAAACAAACTATAAGTATGATGTTAAGTTCACTTACAAGTATACTTGCAATATAAAACTACTAAACTAGTGAGAGTATACTTCAAAGTGTACTTTTATAAACTATGCGACAAGAATTTAACTAGTAAACTATCAGTATACATATGTTCACTTGTATAGTTTCAGTATAAATGAAAAACTTAGTTGTAAACTAGTTGTGTACTCAAAGTTTATTATTACTTTAAAGTATACTTTTATACACTAAATAGTTGGCCAATTTAGTCCCAAGTAGTTTTGAAACAGTACACTTACAAGTTTACTTCTAGTACATTGATATTAGTATACTTACTACAAAAAGTATACTTAAAAATATACTTTACGAAACATTACTAAAATGAACTTCAAGCATACTTTTTTTGTATGTCTAAATTATCAAAACTTTGCTGAAAAACATGTTTCACACAATCTACTTCTGTCGTCTGATTGAGGTCAACTTTTTTTTGCAAGTAAAATGCCTTTTAGTGAAAAAGAAGACTTATTTCATAAGTGAAGCTTTATGGGATTAAAGGGTTAGTTCACTCAAAAATTGAGATTCTCTCATCATTCACTCGCCCTCACGTTGATCTGTAAGTCTTTCTTTCCTCTTTGGAACACAAACGCAGATGTTTAGAAGTTACGTTTTTTGCTGAACATATCTTGATGTTTAGTCTACATTGTTCATGTTGTTTAAACAAAACAAAATCAAAATGTGAATGTTTTTCATCTTCAGTCCCCACGTCTAACGACCCCAGCTAAAGTGATATTAGAAGCTGATAATATCTTAACCCGAAGACTAATAATCAGCCTTCAATTATTAATATGCACAACCTCCACTCATGCACCAATGTAAACCTCATGATTATGCATAATTGCTAATATGCATTCATGTAATTTGATGCATCACGTAACTCTACTGTATACTGTTGTTGTTTTCCCTTTTGTTCTGTTATTCTCTTAAAATTGAATAATTTTTCAACCTGCGGCTCTGTGCATGCTGTGTAATACATTCATAGTGTTGCTGACACCATTATAGATCATAAAGCATTTTTTTAATGCTAAGAGAAACACATTCAATAGAGTGTGAACTCGTATTTTAAGGGAATGTGCTATAGGCTTATTGACCCGTCAGGCACAGAGAAATCTCGAATTGTTCTAGCCAGACTTAAAGGGGATGAATGTTTGATTTATGTGCTGTAATTCTGACCATGCGCTGCATTTTGAAGTAAATATTTCCTGCACAGTAATTTGTTTTCTGAACAGTCTCAGAGCAGAGTTCGCTGCTAGAATATAAATGTTTGTAATGATAAGACTTTACAATAAGGTCCCTTAGCTAATGCATTAACAAATGAGATATTATTTATTTACTGGTCATCTTATGTTAATCAGGTCAAGTGTGCTTTACAGACTAAAATAATGAACTAAATATCACCATTTCTAAAGTAGATCTCAATCCCGTGAGGATGCCGATCAGTAATTGAAATCTCCATGAGCCAAGAAACTCTCCAGTGAAATGCCACGGGAAAATTACTAATCTGTCATTTTTACATCTTATATTTTAATGACTTTTCAATTAGTTGCATGAAATGAATATGAAATGACATATTAATGATGATTTGAATCTAATTTGAGAGTTTGCCTTGGTGCAATTTTTTATTCTAAATGTGTTGAATTAAATGTTTAGTGAATTTATTGGCCCCTGGAGTCGCTCTGACTAATAAAATGATGTTCATTTAGTGTGAAAATGTGTTGAACTCAACAGTATTTTTTGGCAAAACAAAATTGTTTATTAGTTTGTTAAAATTGATATATATGTATACTTTATAGGGGGCCCTATCTTGGACCCAGCGCAATAGACTTTGTACACAACGCATGTATCATTCATATTTTTTGCACCCGACGCACAGTGACCTCGTGTAAAGTCGATATTCAGATGATATTTTAAGGGCGCATGCTTGGCCATAACGTAGCGAGTGCACAACACACACACACTTTGCTCCTCTCATCTACACACACGCAGCAGTTCCCACTTTTGCAAACCATACACAATTACAAGGAAAAATATTACCACACGAGGGAAATCATTGTGGTGTCCATGAAGATGTGAAAAAATAGGCATAATCTACCTTAATTTACCCAACTTATTATACGCCTGTTTACCCGAAGCTAATTTGTGTGTGTTTCTCCATCCACATCCAATGTCACTCTCTGTGTTTTACGGCCCTGACGAGAACGCCGGTCTCCGGCACACACTAATGCTGACCGCCACAACAGGAGAAAGAGCAGAAGAAGAAGAGAAGATCTACACACCGACTCAGAACAAGAGTTCAGATGAACGCAAGAGCTTGCTAGTAGCTTATACGCTGAATTTAGATGAACTTTTGTGACTCACTCCACAAACTCCACGGATAGGACGCAGAATCCTGTTTGTTTTCTTATTTTAAAGAAGCACAATGACTTGTTTTTATTGTGAGTGTAGCCTACACAAATAAAAATAGACCTTTTACAGTTTCGATGTCTTACTCTTATCTCTACGACTATAACTGATGGACTATTGCATTTTTTTCCCTCTGTTATAATGAGACGAAATCAGTGTGAAATACACAACCCGAATTTACCAACCCGAAGTATAATCATCTCTCTTTCTTGAGAGTCACGACATTGAAATGAAAGAATCTGCATCTTTTTCCTCCGTTTAATTTTCACTTCATTGTCAGATTGTCCCCTGTGAAAGGCAAATGTCACTTCGGTTTCAGCCGTGTCTCCAGCCGTGTCCTCTGGGAGTGTGGCTGTGGGTAGAAGTGACCTTTCAGGGCTCATCAAGGAACAGATGTCTCCACCTTTCCATGAACCGGCACCATTTTCAGAAACATGCTGCAAAAAAAGGACTTCAGTTGAGGGAGAGAAATGCCAGCGGGCATAAAATCAACTCGTCACACTCAAGACGCCATTGATTAGGCAGATGAAGATCCTCATTGATTCGGTGTAGTCTTCCTCTTTTCATAAAGGAAATAAGCTGTTATTCATTATTGACGGAAAACCCCTTTGGAGTCGCTCTTCAAAGAAGCCCTCATATAAAAAAGCTGCTCTGAAGAAAGTCTTAAATAAACAATCATTTTTAATCGGCTCAGGAGAACATTTGTGTAATTCTTTCATTCGTGAGCAATCGATACAAAGATGAAGCGGTGTGCCAAGAACGGCACAGGTAAACCCAAAGCACGTCACATGAAACGATTCGCAATGCAACAGATTTTTACCACAGCTTTCATGCTGGTTTCTACAGCTAATCTTGGCAGTCCTTATTCTAATGAATCTTTAGTGCAGAAGCTTTACAATGACATTTTTATTTAATCATTTACTTTTTATGTATAAAGATAAGATAAATGAATGCGCCATTTTGGACTCGGACCAGTTGTTATTGTTAACTGAAACAAACTATTTTGTTAATTGAAAAAGTTGAAGAAGTCTAGAATTTAAAAAAACGTAGTCATGGTAATTAATGGCGTGTCATTTTCTTTCTGCTTCACTGCCATTGGCTGGATCCAGTGTCATTTTTTATATTCGATGTGATTAATCTGCGGATAAAATGGAATATTACAGCACAGTGGACACCAGTGGGTCACCTGATGGAGTTTTAGGACACCAGTGGGTCACCTGATGGAGTTTTAGGACACCAGTGGGTCACCTGATGGAGTTTTAGGACACCAGTAGGTCACTTGATGGAGTTTTTCGGTTCCTTGCCACTGTTGCCTTTGGCTTGCTCAGTTGGGAATATTCAAAATAATTAACCAAGCATTAATACCATTGATCAGCCCTACCAAACGTGGATGTTTTTTTACTAAGCAACAAACATTGTTATGTTATTTGATTGATATTGTGAAGCTGCTTTGATGCAATTTATATTGTGAAAAGCGCTATATAAATACACTTGACTTGACTTGACTTAATCATCATATTGGCAGATGCATTTCTTTCTGTAATGCCATTCGGCATGTAGTAATGGCTCTGTCTTAATCATCCAAATACTGGAGGAAATCTCTTTAGGCTGCAGAGCCTGTATTATGACCTTTTACTGAGGCTTGATTTAAGAATAGATTTTCATGCTTGAACGTTCAAAACATACCTTATTTTTCCCCATATTTGACTGTAGGTATATGTTACCATCCAAAACTGAAATATGCCACAAATCATTTGCGAACAAAGCAGCGTTTCCATCCCATGTGTTCAAGAGAACAAAATCATCTTCCAGGTGCAGAATATCAGTAGCCTGGTTAAAACCAGACCATTCTCAGTTGTAACTGAGTTCTGGTCTGGCAAAGCGTCATAGAAAAATAATTTCCAGAGGGGCGTCACCAACGGACGTCGCGGTTAGACCTAAAACCAATCAGAGCGCTGAAGGAGATGACGTATGCAGAGCGGCGGAGAAACATCTCCGAGTGTTGTTCTTTGCTCGGTTTTTAACAAAAAGAAAACGTTCAAACCGCTTAAAACAGACGCGATCGCTGATTCGAACGAGTGATGTTCCACGGCGGCATCCATCTTTGTAATTTAGGCTACAAAATCTGCTTCAAAATCAAAATCATCATCGTGCAAAGCCCGCCCCAACGCTTCTGATTGGTGCCTCGATTTCGACGGATTGGAAATGGGCTTGAATGAGCTCTTTTCCAGACTAACTTTCAGAGCAAATCTAAATTTGCCGGAAGTTGTCTGGGTTTTCCCAGGCTAGAATATCAGTAATAAACTAAGTTTCTGCAATCGGCTGTTTCCCTCCGTCATAAACGAGTGTCTCAGAGCGTCAGAGAAACACAGTAAACGCTGTCGTGTTCTCGAGCGTGCGGATGCTGGTGTTCGGGAACACACTCGTGTGTGTGAGACGCTTCTGGAGGGGATTACACGAACACACACTTCCACTCCGGCGTCTCAGAAACACCAAACCAACATTAGAGATGCTGCGACGCCATTGGTCCGCTGGTTACTCCAGCTATCCAATCACAGTCGACGAGTCAGAGAGCCAAAGTCACGTGAGGTTGAGGGATTTATTCTGTAAATGTGTTTCAATCAAAGTTTATGTGCATGTCTTATCGGATACAAATTATGAACCATAATGTTTTTAATGCACATTTTTAGAGTTTATGCCATTTTGGTGTTTTCATCCAGCATTATTTTTCTGCGATATCCCAAAAATTAGGGTGGATGGAAACTTAGTGTTGCGGCTCGTCTCTTCCCAGTCTGTCAGTAACTCTGTTTACTTCCTGTCTCTATGAAGCCCCTCCTTCTGAAAAGCACACTGTGCTCTGATTGGTCGGCTGGAGAAGTGTGTTGCGATTGGTCGAGCGCTTCGAGTGTGTTTGGGAAATGTCCCGCCTCTTACCATAACCGCCAGTTTAATACACTACTAACTAACTCAACCAGGCCCCGCCCCTTTATTCTGCATATTAATTAGTTAAATGAGGGATATTGTGACGTGTTGCCGGAAGAAACTCAAGATACAATGGAGGCGTTTCAGGAGTTCAGAAACACTGACTCTGATATAGAGAAGAACTTTTTTCACGCTCAAACCGCAACATTACACACTAAAGAGAGCAGAATAAATCCTCTTTAAAAGAAGAATGTAAAGGTGCATTTTGCTCTCCGTTTAACCTTACTTGTGTACAGCGAAACATCAGAGATATTCACGAGAAAGTGTTTTCTTTTTATGTATTATGTCAATAATGTCAAAAAGTCTGAAGAACGCCATGCATTTATCAGAGGGTGGAGGCTTTGAAGAGCACGACAGCCAAAGGTGTTATTATTCAGTGTATGAAAGCTTTCCATTAGAAATCACACACCAAACCTGTATGTGTTTAAAAGGCATGTTATATTTCTTTCTCAAAAGCCATTAACTAGTAAAACAAGAGCGCTGAACAGCTGAAATCACACCGCCGTGATATAATGAAATTTACGCTGTGTAATAACGACTAGCGCTGGTCTTTCTAAAGCAGAAACAGGAACAGAGCGGCCTGTCTGTGAAAAATAAATACAAGAAATCAAATATTAACTGTGTTTTAGGATCAGAGTAACTGTGTGTCAGAACAAATAACGGTTGCAGACTGTCATCGACATGCATGATTAATATGTGCTGGAAAAACACGCCTGTAAAACCCATTATAAACACACGGCCTCACGAACAGTCACTTCTGCTGGATCGCTTTCTGGAGGATCTCACATCTCTCTCCTTTCTTCCTCTGAAAGAACATTGTGATTCTGGGTGAATCGCACAAAACGTGTCTGGAACATTGCAAACAAGAAAATAGATTATTTTAATGACAGTTAAACACATTTTCCAGCCAAAGTCTCATTATCGTAATGCGTCAGATTCCTTTTGAGTCATTTTCATAATTCTCATTAATGTTGAACCATATTAATGTGTGGTTGATTAAGATTAAATATTGCTATGAAGTCAAATACTGATATATACCCCCCCGCCCAAAACATTTTTACAATTTAAATGACATTTAATTTTTGTTTTTTTGTTGTTGCTTTACCATAATGAGAATTTGGCTGCTAATGTAAATTAATTTTGTTAAATGTCTTCTAACTGTAAATCCATATTAGTATGTAACAATAATGAGAATAATAATTGGATGATTAGCATAAAAAATATGTTATATTGTAAAATACTGTAACATCTTAAACATCTTCAAAAATTTAAGGAAAAAAACCCCTAAATTATTTCCAATTTAAATAACATTTAAATAAAAATAAATGTCAAATATCTCCTTACAGTAAAACCCTATTAAGTTTGTCAATAATGGGAATCTATTGAGAATCTTCCAATAATCCAATATATAATATATTATGTGTTATAATAAATAGCATATAATATATTATATGTTTTATAGATCACTCTATCAGTCTCTCATCGCACACCATTATTTAAATGTTGATTTAAATTATGATTTTTTTTCATTGTTGCTTTATCATAATGAGAATTAGGATGGGAATATAAATTAAAAACAGAAAAAAAAGTTACTGCCTTAAATCTTTAAGTACAATAAATTACATTAAACTGACTTAAAAAAATAGTTTAATTTTACATAAATCATAAAAAAGACGTATTTTGATAAATTAAAGCAATGTAAAAACACATGTTGTCAACTTATTGATTAGGCTATATTATTTTTCTAAAAACAGACTTTAATTTCTTCATCAAAACAGACCATAAAAATATAGTATACAAAATATAAAATATTCTCATTTTGTTAACTTGATTATGAGGTGGAAATGACAGGGATGAAAGTGCGTATCTATCCACCTTATTCCTGCGCCCCATGATGCTTTGCGCGAATTATGGGTGTAAATGCCGTAAAGCTGTAAACAATCGATCGCGCTATGAACGCAATAGAGTGTCACAATGAGATGACATTAATCTACTCACCCTTCAACAATCGAACATTAAAAGGACATTTAAAAGTTTAAATGCATCAACAAGGTACTTTCAACAGACCAAATAAGCACAAAAGCCCCACTGTATAGGCTCATATCTGTAGGCTATAATGTAACTTATGTTGCCTTAATCAAAAATATTCATAACTTCAGCATTACGTGATACTATTTCAAAGATTTCCGTCCTTTTGACAGATTATAAATTGCATTTACCTGTGAAAGCAAACCTGGAAAGAGACGTGAGGAGAATTAACGAGATTCTTCGTGCATTCCAGTGAATTATTAATGAAATATATCGTAAATTAAATTCGGGAGAACAGACCACAAATGTGCAGTAAATGTTGCCCTTTTTCACACTTTTACAGCGGATTGCAAAGGGAAAAAAGAAAATAATCATGAGGAAAAGATACAGCGACTGAAAAGAGCTCTGTAGGCCTATTCTTGCTATAACAGGTCACGTTAAAATACCAAGTATAACGTTATTCTCATGATGTCTGAAAATAAATCATGAAGGGAAACTGACAGCTCATGCAGTCACACTGATGGATCCGCTTTATTTGTAGGGAAACCTTATGATTTTGAAATTATTCGTTTCAGTCTTTTTGAATGGAAGTTCCCCAAACCGGAAGTGCCACCCATAATTCAATACGCAGTAAACCCGCCAGGAATAAGGTGGATGGAACGAATTAAATATCTCGTACCATTTATACGTCAAAAAATAGTTTGTCTGTACATATAATACGCACTTTATGGCGCACTTTATGCACGCACTCCACAGCCCTAATGGGCTTTAGAGTGCGTTTCATTTGCACGTATAACTATTTTTGGCGTATAAATGGCACGAGAAATCAAATTCGTGCTATAGATACGCACTTTCATGAGATCGTGTTGGATTTGAAACCGAAGGATTCGTTCATGATGTTGCCAGAGTCTCAAACGCATCCCACTAAGCAAAATGATGTCCAAAAGACGTCCTTTCAAGGTCTTTGTCACAAAAGTCTGACGTTGAAAAGACGTCCACTGAGGAGCCAGAATGAACGTTTTCATGACGTCTTTTTTTGACGTGTTCTGGACGTCCGATTCATGCACCCTCTATACGTACAAGGTTAAAAACTAGTTCAAATGTGGCCATTGTGGACATATTTTCAACATCATTTATGGTCTCATTTAGACAATTGATACTGTTTCTGGACCAAATAAATACTCAGGATGCATTAAATTAAAACTCATGTTTATTTCAATGTAATTTCCTTACATTGATTAGATGAGGTTTAGATGTTGATGTGTCTCATTTTAAGGCACCATTGTGGAGATCAGTGTTTGCTTTAGTTGGGCTCTTGGTCCCAGTTCTTCTTGTAACCACTAATTTTGTGGAACTGCATTATTTGATCCAGTGGCATTAAAAGGATCACGTCGTTGTCAGTGAACTCATGAGTGAAGCTCGTGCTCTATAAGCCTCATGCCTCCGGCGGTGACCGTGTTCCTCCAGGACGCGACCACGGATGAATCCACCGACGATCGTTTGACTGCAGCTGACACGGGACAGAAGACGACAGGCCATCGCTCTCTGGGGAACTGACACACTCACACACACCGTCACGGATGACAAAACACAGCAGCCGATGGGGAGATGAAGACACTCCTGGAGGAAAGCGTGAGACTCCATCGACTTAAACATCTGACGCCAAAATAAGAAACTCTTTAACGGTTAATTAGATCTGACCTTTAGCAGAAAGTGAACATGCAACCTGGAAAATCTCATTTCTCAGTTACAGCAGCAGCTCAAGTCCTGGCAAGGTCATGCTCAAGGTGCGTTTCAGGCCACTTTGCTTTATGTTTTTAATTAATTTATGAAGCCACTGTAACATTTATTCCCAACCTTTCAGAATTAAGCAAACGCACCGCAGGTCATGTGACAACCAACCAATCAGGTTCAGCCTTTCCGTAACAACAAGCCAATTCAGAGTAACAGCTGATCATACAGGCCATGTCCACACTAATACATTCTCATTTGAAAACGTATATTTTTCTCTCCGTTTTGGCCTTCCTTCCGTCCGTCCGCACTGAGATGCCATTTTAAGTCAACGAAAACGTAGCTTTTGGAAAACGCTCTCCAAAACGCCGTTTTCGCGCAGTAGTGTGGACTGTGAAGCCGGAGGTATCTGAAAACGATGAAGTTTAGTCATGTGATCCATGTTGTACCAATACATATTCATGTTAACTGGTATTGTGCCTGTTAATTATGTGCGATTCACTTTTACACTGCTGCTCAAATATGTTACTTCTTATAACTATGTTCTTCATCTCACAGCATCTACTGCAAAGATGACAGAAAATGTGTCACGTTTGCTGTCCTGCGGCAATACAGGAGCAGTCGCGTTTTAGACCACACATACGGTGACTGAGTGCGACCTTTATCAGTGAATGCTGAGATATTCTGCTAAATAAAAAGATCCATGAGAAGAATTGCGCAATAACTTTAATATTTATTTTTCCATCTGTATCATCTCAGTGAGCTTTTGTGAGGTTTCATGCATGCGCAGTAAAGGGGAATTTAGAAGTTTCTCATCCACACTGAAACGTTTTTTTAAACGAAAACGCCGTTTATCCGGATTAATCACTCTTAAAAATAAAGGTTCCAAAATAGGGGTCATAGAAGAACCATTTTGGTTCCCAAAAAACATTTTAGTGAATCGTTCAAAAAGAACCATTTGTTGAACATATTAATAATCTAAAGAACCTTTTTCCACTATAAATCAACTTTTGTGGAACAAAATGGTTCTTTATGGAGTCAATGATGCAGATAAAGAACCATTACATTACATTTAACAGAATGATTATTTATCTTACACAAAACTTTCTCAAAGTTAATAAAACATTGACTTTTGGATGTTTGAACTGACACTAGGAGGAATGAGCCCAAATCATCTCAGAAAATGGTTCTTTTTAGGGTTTTTGGGAACCTTTATTTTTAAGAGTGATAGACAGCCACAGTAGCATACATGTAGAGCTGAGGACGAGGATCTAAACGCAGGGTTATTTCATAAAGTAACACATAAAACACAGAAGGAACAAAACCAGGGGGATCACAGAGGCAACCATTACACGTACAACAACTGACAAAGCAACAAGTGAAACACAAGAGCTATAAATACACAGGGACAAACAAGCTGAACTATGAAGAAACAAGGGATCAATCCTGAACTAAACAAGGAAAAACTACAAAGGACTACAAAAACATGGCACAAAACAGGAAATAATAAAAGTGCACACAACACTGTAAAAAAATGACTGATTTTAACAGTAAAATACTGTAAAAATGCTACAGTGAAAAACTGTTAATTGGTTAACAGAAAGTTTCCTTACTATATACGGTAAATAACTGTGATAGATCTAATGGTACATTTAATGTAATTTTACAGTAAAATACCGTTAAATTTACAGTTTTTGAAAGTGAAAAAGAACAACTCTTATAATTTACAGTGAAAAAGCGTAAATTGACATTCCCACAATTCCCTGCGTGACACTTCTCATTTGATGTATTTTTGTTGAAATAACTGTTTCTTCATAGTTTTCTTAGTTTTTTTTTCTAATCAGTTATGTACATTAGGGTTTTATGTTACATCTAATGTTGTTAAATTAATGTTTATTGCATTTTTAAAATGTCATGTGTGTTACCATGATTGTGTTTAATGTTTGTGTGAAAGACACTGTGCAGCTTCTGTATATTAGTATAAACTTTCATGTGGAAGAGCTGCTTGTGACGAGCTTTGATCAGTGTTGTCAGAGTATTACAATGGTACAAAACAGATATTAATACATCAATAGCTCTGTAAATCAACATTATAACAGATAATGATATACGGTCTATTACTGTAAATTTTCAGTTAAGTCTAAAACTAAAAACTTTGCTACCGACGGGAAAACACTGGTAACCACAGCTGCCGTTTTTTTACCGTAAAAACTGCGGTTTATTTTTTACAGTGAAGACAGGAATCCTGACAGATACACATTCATTGCTCTAATCTCTAAACTCTTGACATCCATTGACTCCTTAGTATCTATTGAGGACTTAAAGCATGTAAAACAACATTTATACTTGAATGAAATGAACTTTTGAGCTGTAAAAGCGCAACTTCTGAGCAAGAACATCTCCTGTGTGGCCGGTTACTGTCTCTGAGCGCATGACTGTGTGTGCAGCGCCGGTTCTGCATCGACGTGCTCACGTACAGCTCTGCTGGTCAAAGGCAATTATAAAAACTCGTCTTTAATTATCATCCCTGACCGGATGAGGCGTGCATGAGCGGATCTAAGCGCAGCAAGTTTGCTGGATTTAAGAACTTCAGTCATGAATGTGATCCTCCGGCTTTAGTTTATCTATCAATGTTTGCTTGTTTTTCAACCCGAATGCTTTTATGAAATTGTGTTGATATGGGTGTGCGAGGCTTTGCAAAAAATCCAAAACTAGATTTAGATTAAAAATGCAAAACTCCCCGCTGTGAAGCATTAACAATGAAGCAAATTAAAGCAAACGCACACACCGATTGAGAAATAGAAGTGTTTTTAAACACACAAACTTCTGAGTAGCTTGTTTGCATTATAATAGCCAATCACCTCAGATTTGTTTATATCGTAAATTAGATGGATTTGTACTTATTATTCTCCATGTAAAGGCAGTGATATACAAAAAAAGAGATTTCCTATATTGCCTCTCATTATTGTGCGTGTGAACGTGAAACGGCCTCGGCTGTGAATATTGCGGTGATGTTTCTATTAGCCAGAGCTGCAGACTCCTCGTGTGCTGACCGCGCAGAAGCAGAGCCACAGCGGTCAGCTCGCTACCAGCAGCGCCTCTAATGATCCTCTTAATGACAGAGGCTTGCAGGAGCAGAGCTGCAGTTTCAGTGGATGTCCTGATGTGGGACACCACCACCATCACACGCTTTCATGCGGCGACGTCAAGAGAATGTAAAACTGCTCATGAAATCAAAATGGACAATATTCACTTCATTTACTCTATGTTTCTGGTCTTACTGTGGATGATTCATTAGTGCATGTTATTCCCAAATAATAGATCAATAATAATAATAATATTAATAATATATTTATATATTGTGACGAGCACCCAGAGGATTCATCAGCGTCGCCCTAGAAACAGACGAGGAACACCTGCATGCCTCATCACAGGCTGATCAGCCCCAGCCGTGCTCCATCAAGCAAACAGCTACAAAAGCCACATGGACTTTGTCAAAGAGGGGAAGATCTCTGCACGAGACAGAACGTTAATGCCTGTTCTCTAGCTTTCTCCAGAAAGCAGCAGTTGACCGCTCAGCCTCCAAGAAGCACAGCCCAGACTTGCTGCACTACACGGAAGAGGCAACACACTTCACTGGGTTTTTCTTTGTTTCTTTCTTCATGTTGTAAATAAATCCACTCGTGGGCACTTTGCATGAGGTCTCCTTGTCGTGTGATCCTTCACCCCGTGACAAAATATATTATATACATAAAATACACTGTATATACAATAAATACATACACATTTAAATGACATAAATACAATTTAAACTCACAACCAGTGCTTTATTTCTAAGAAAATTATATAAATAAATATCATTTAAATTTACACCTAGTGCATGTTATTACAACATAAATTAATACAATTATATAAATAAATATAATCTACACCCAGTGCATGTTATTCCAAAAAAACAAGCAAGCAAACAAGCAAACAAACAAAGCAAACAAACAAACAAACAAACAAGCAAACAAACAAAGCAAACAAGCAAACAAACAAACAAACAAGCAAGCAAACAAGCAAACAAACAAGCAAACAAGCAAACAAGCAAACAAACAAACAAGCAAACAAGCAAACAAACAAACAAACAAGCAAGCAAACAAGCAAACAAGCAAACAAACAAACAAACAAGCAAACAAGCAAACAAGCAAGCAAATAAGCAAGCAAACAAACAAGCAAACAAGCAAGCAAACAAGCAAGCAAACAAACAAGCAAACAAACAAACAAACAAACAAGCAAGCAAACAAACAAGCAAGCAAACAAGCAAACAAGCAAGCAAACAAACAAACAAACAAACAAACAAGCAAGCAAACAAACAAGCAAGCAAACAAGCAAGCGAACAAACAAACAAACAAACAGACAAACAAACAAGCAAACAAACAAGCAAACAAACAAACAAACAAACAAGCAAACAAACAGACAAACAAACAAGCAAACAAACAAGCAAACAAACAAACAAACAAACAAGCAAACAAACAAGCAAGCAAACAAGCAAGCAAACAAGCAAACAAGCAAACAAGCAAGCAAACAAACAAACAAACAAGCAAACAAACAAGCAAACAAACAAGCAAACAAACAAACAAACAAGCAAACAAACAAGCAAGCAAACAAACAAGCAAGCAAACAAACAAGCAAACAAACAGATACCAATCTGGTATAAAATGCCCACTTTTCATGATCCCTATAAATAAAATAAACATTTCTGTTCTAATTGTGAACAATTCATCAGTGCACTATTCCCCCAAAAATAAAGTTATATAAATAAAGAAACAAACAAACATATTAATCAATATTAATAAATTACATTTAATACATAATAATGAATAAATAAATAAATAAAATCTAAACTTACATCCAGCATGTAATTCTCAATGAATAAATAAATCCATAGATCCATGCTGGTATAGCAAGCACACTTTCCATGATCCCCACGGATGAAAGCCCATCCGGTTCACTCTCTGTCTTTGAATATCCCGTTTCCCTCAGGAACACATGATGGAAGTGTACCTGGTGTCCCGTCGACTGTCTGCTTCATGTCTGCTGGCATGCGGAGCTTCATTGATTCTCTTGTGTTTCGGACCCTCAAACATCAGGCGTATGTTTGAATCCCTCCTGAATGCCTTAAATAAAGCCGGGGATCTGCCATGCTCTAATGGACAGCTTGCACTCGCTACAACAGGAGAATTGCTTCATGCAAACCTAACAGTGAGACAACGACAGAGCCGGAAGGACATTTTCATCTTTCTAAGGCTGCCTGAAAGCTTTTAACACAGAAAACTCGTTCACATTCTCGCTAGTTTAATTTAACTAACAATATTCGGCGACGAACAAATGCCGTTTCCACCGCAAGTTATGTCTGATTGCAGGGTTTAACATCTTTGGAAAAATGGCTAATTGAGGCTAATGTGATAGCTAGCATTTCATGAAAAATGAATAAATACAATTCATTTACATTTTAACATACGCGAAAAATAGAATATCGTGCAAAAGTTCGTTTATTTCAGTAATTCAAATTAAAAGCTGAAACTAATATATTTATTATATATAACTATATACATATGCATGATTTCAGAGGGCCGACATTTCTGTATTTAAAATCCTTTTTTTTATTGATTTCATGTAATATTCTAATTTTATGAGATTTTGAATTTGGGGTTTTCATAAGCATAAGCCATAATCATCAAAATTATAACTTTTGCACGATATTCAAATTTTTTGAGTTTCACTTGTATTTACTGGAAATGATCACAGACACTTAAAATAGTAATGTATAACGGAGTGATATTTACCTAGATTTGTTTTTGTTTTCTTCAAACATCATGTCTCATATTTCATCTCTAGCTCTTCACTGACACCTGGTAAACAGACACACACACATACATCTGTAGAACTGCAGGTTTTGGTGAAAATGATGCATGGCTGTGTCAAACTGATCTACAGCACTTTTCACACAATACGTATTGATGTGCTCAACTTTACAGACATTTAAATGCAAATAAAAGTTGAAATCTGTTACTGTTAGAATACAAATCAATCCCTGGGGCTGAAAATAACATTCAATATTTAGAATCTTGAATGTTTTCGGTCACATCTAAGTTTGCCAGGTGTTTTTGGCCAGGCTGTCAGATGAGCGGTGGACACAACAGAACCTGTGTGAAGACATGCGGAGAAGAGATGCCCCCCCCATCACTCCACTGCCATCAATACCCTCTGTGGCGCTGATGAATTATTCAACACACCTGTTTATTATGCATCAAACGCCAGAGCCAACGAATCAGGCCATGAGAGTTATCCTAATCAAAGGGTGCTTGACAGGACACGAACAGAGTAACAAGGTGGTGAGAGAGAGAGAGAGAGAGGGATGGAGAGAGAGAGAGGGATGGAGAGAGGGTGGAGAGAGAGGGATGAAGAGAGAGAGAGAGAGATGGAGAGAGAGAGAGAGGGATGAAGAGAGAGTGGAGAGGGAGAGAGAGAGGGATGGAGAGAGAGAGAGAGAGATGGAGAGAGAGAGAGGGATGGAGAGAGAGGGATGAAGAGAGAGAGAGAGAGATGGAGAGAGAGAGAGAGGGATGAAGAGAGAGTGGAGAGGGAGAGAGAGAGGGATGAAGAGAGAGAGAGAGAGATGGAGAGAGAGAGAGGGATGGAGAGAGAGAGGGATGAAGAGAGAGAGAGGGATGGAGAGAGGGAGAGAGAGAGGGATGGAGAGAGGGTGGAGAGGGAGAGAGAGGGATGAAGAGAGAGATGGAGAGAGAGAGAGGGATGGAGAGAGAGTGGAGAGGGAGAGAGAGGGATGGAGAGAGAGAGGGATGGAGAGAGGGAGAGATGGAGAGAGGGAGAGAGAGGGGGGGAGGGAGAGAGAGAGAGAGGGATGGAGAGAGAGAGGGGGGGGGGGGGGGTGGAGAGAGAGAGAGAGGGAGAGAGAGAGAGGGATGGAGAGAGAAAGATGGAAAGAGAGAGAGAGAGGGGGGATGGAGAGAGAGAGAGAGAGAGATGGAAAGAGAGAGGGATGGAGAGAGAGAGAGATGGAAAGAGAGAGAGAGGGATGGAGAGGGAGAGAGAGATGGAGAGAGAGAGATGAAGAGAGGGAGAGAGGGAGGGAGAGAGGGAGAGAGAGAGGGAGAGAGAGAGAGAGAGAGAGAGAGAGAGAGAGAGAGAGAGAGAGAGAGAGAGAGAGAGAGAGAGAGAGAGAGAGAGAGAGAGAGAGAGAGAGAGAGAGAGAGTTTTGCTCCAGGTTAAATGCAAAATTCAGCAGCGGTCAATAGCAATCTGAGAGAAAGCTCACGGGAGCCGAGCGGCTGTGAAGAGATCCACAATGTTGTTTGTGTGAGTCATGAAGGGCCACACGCAATCTGTGCCCGCAGACTTCCGCAGAAACCTCCGCAGACTTCCGCAGACATCCGCAGACATCCGCAGATTGTAGTGCCCGTCATTGACAAGAACGACCTGCGCGAGTATGATATATTTTTCCGGCGCATAGCTGAAATACCAGATCTGTCTATTCACAACCGATCATAATATCAAACTACTTGATTGTTCAGCGAGTACACGTTCACCTTCAGTATTTCATCGTCAGATACACAGAAACCCGTCAAAATAAAAGTTCGGTTTAACTTGAAAAAATGATCACTGAAATATATTTATACTGTACAATAGAATCGAACGTACTTCTCAAAGTAATAATAATAACAGAGCGAATAATAATATATATATATATTTTTTTAGGAATATCAAAATAATTTTTTTAAGGAATATCAAACAATTTCACATTGTTTTTTTAACCAGTTGTGCAGCACTTTTATCAGTTGATTTGATTACAGACCTTTTGATAATACATTTGTATTTATGCTATTTTTACAGATTTCGCATAATTCCGCAGATTTTTCCAAAAGTTTAGCACAGAAATCACTAAAAAGTCCATGGATTCCAAGAGTGCAAGAGAACATCACTGTATCACAAGCGTGAGCTTGAATGGGCCGTAGAGATGTAGAAATGAACATGTTTTAGGAGACGAAATGACAACATCAACTAAACCACAATATTTCCTCATTTCAAAACCGAACAAACGAATTGCAATGGAAAACCTCTTTACAATAAATATACAATTATGTGCATATTTGTTTTAAATTAAATAGTAATTAAGTCTATAGTATTTACATATAATGTTCAAATAAATAAAATGTTTCAAAATAAACAAATAAAGATTACAGTGGAAACCCGTTACAAAAACAATCAAACAAACAAACAAACATTAATTAAATAAAAATTAATTAATTAAATTATTTATAAATAAAAAAAAATTATAGTGAAAATATCCATAATTAAAAATATCTTTCAAAAATTTAATAAAAAATGCATTATTTAAATATATATATATAAAACACAGTGGAAAATGGCCCCTCACAGATAAATAATACAATTATTTAAATAAATATTTAATTAATTAAATTATTTTCATCAAACTATTAAAAAATCTAATTATTTGCATAATATATTGAATTAATTAAATAAATAAATAATCTTTGAATTTGGTTTGTAGGATTTGTAGGAATAGCCATGGGTTCTGTCCGACTTCATTACACTGTGACCAAAGTCAGCTAATGCAAAATTAAAATATAATTCCCACTTTGTAGTTTTCAAATGTTGTATGGTTTCTATCACGTACAGCGATACTGCAGCGAGCTCCAATTTCTCCAGTCATTTCAGGAGGCACATTATCCTACAGTGATTAGAAGCCACTACTCACCCGGACAAGATTTATGTAAATGTGAACCTCAACTATCTATTACTGGAGACAAAACTGAAAAGAAATGAATAAAATATTCCACAGCCAGAAATCTAAAGGTTTATGTCTTTCCTTTTAACCTTTAGCCTTTACCAAATTGGGTTTCAGAATGCATCAAGGACCAAATTTGACAAATGAAAACATCAGTTGTGGATAAACGCACAAGTTTGTCTGCTTGTTTTGGCCTTTATCAACTAATGAAACATTCAAGCACAATTTAAGGGAATGAGGTCAGGATCTCTGACCTAGTCATGATCTTTCCCTCACAGAATCCAGATTTACTTCCGTCTACAAGAGCCATTTCTGCATTCCGATAAGTTCCTCGACTCAATCTGCCGAGAGCAAATTGCTTTTCCCCCTCTCATACGGTGTAGTCGCAAACATTTAGAGAAGTGAACAAAATGTTTTTATTGGATATGGCAGCAAACAGTCAGAGGTGTAAAGCTAGTGTGCATACCTAATGCGCCCTTACCAGAAGGAAATAGACTGATTATGATCCTCTCTGTTCTTACAGGTGGAAGGACGTGATCTCATGTCCATCAGAGCTGATGCAAATCACTCTCTCATGAGCGCTTGGGAAATCAGCCAGCCACGTAAGAGCTGTGCAGGTAAACCTCACTCCTTTGGCCTCAAGAGAGGAGACCTAGCGACTGATGTTAAAGCCTGCGGTCTTTAGAGTCCTTGTTAGCGCTCCCGCTTCCCATGACGGAGACTCCAGTTCAAATCCTGGCTTGGCGCAGTGCGAGTTTAGCATCCATCCAGTCTTTAGCATCCTTGTTAGCGTGTCCGCCTCCTTTGCTGGTAACGCTGGTTCGAAACTGGTTCGAATTGGTGCAAGTAGAACTGGAGGGGTTAAATTGGTGCCGTGACCCGAATGAAGTGAGTGTAACAGAGGCCAGTTGTGCGAGTAAATCTCTCTCCCCTGGCCTCAATAGAGGCGCGCTAGTGACTGACACTATAGGCTGCGGTCTTTAGCGTCCTTGTTAGCGTGTTCACCTCCCATACCGGTGACACTAGTTCGAATCCTGCGCAGATTGGTGCAAATAGAACTGGAGGGGCTAAATTGGTGCCGTGACCCAGATGGGGTAAGTGTAACAGAGGCCAGCAAGTAAGATCTGTTCAGATAAACCTCACTCGCTTAATCTCAAGAGGCGCGCTAGCGACTGACACTCGAGCCTTCGGTCTTTAGCGTCCTTGTTAGCGCTCCTTCCTCCCATGACGGAGACGCCGGTTCGAGTCCCGCTCGGAGAAGAACCGGAGGGATTACACAAGTACTGAATTAACATGCTGACCCTGGCTGCTTTTGCTGGTGGGATGAAGCTAGTAAACTAGCCCAGTATTTCTGGTGAAGGAAGAAAGGAAGTGTTGGTCATGTGACAAGTTGACAACAATGTGGAACGCTGTTATTTTATTAAATGTATAATATTTAAAAAGTTCTTAAACATTCTTAAGAATAAAATTCTTCATAACTGCTATTTTCTTCTTAAGAAGTTAAGAATATTTTGTATTCCCAAAAACTTTTAAGAGCATTCTTAAGTTTTGTCTTTAGAATTTTAAGTAAAAAGAATTCGGAATCTTCTTAAAAATAACAGTAAACAACTTCTTTAAGTTGTTTAACTTAACCAACATGTCTTAAATCCTCAAAAGGCTTTTAGTTAATTTATTGGGTTGTTTCAAATATTAAGCATTACAACATAACACTAGCTACTTATAATATTGCTAGGGATGCGCACTAGTAGGCTACTATGAAGTGGCATCAATAATTTATTATAATAATAACCAATGATCTGTTATTTTTATGAGTGAAATTCAGAAAAAAACTTGACTGAAATAGGGACCTCGTTTTAAATTCAATAATTACAACAACAGCATTTAGCACAAAATAACTATATAAAATTGCACATAAAAAATGTAATGTAGAACGAATAGTGTGTACGCTTATTATGATTATTAAGGTAATCTGTAGGCAACACAAAAACACTGCTGAGGCTTTTCATTGAGGGTACATTTACACAACAACGATGTAATTCTTTATATTTTTCAGGACAGACTTGTGTAAGCGACTGAAAATGCTGTATTATGCTGTCAGGCCAGTAGATGGCGATGTCACTTTGTAAAGAAACACAATGCATTATCTCACCGTTTTCACAAATCCGCATTTCTGTAGTTGTGTACAGTGAGGCGATAACAGACGATAATTTTCTAAACGCATTTTCAAAAATGTGTGTTTTCAGGCCTCTAAAACGCTGTGGTCACGTAAATGAACGGCCAAACCACATAAAAGGTTTTTAGTTGAAAATCGTGTTGTGGAAATGGCCCCTGATTTGATAGTGCAGTACAATAGTTCTTAATTAAATATTTGAATGAACGAATGTGAGGGACGTTTTTATTATCTAAGGAACCATTTTCCACTATAAAAAAACCCTTTGTGCATTGGAAAGTTTCCATCGATGTTAAAGATGCCAATAAAGAACCTGTATTTCGCAGTATGTAGTATAAGTAGTATGTTAATTTTCCATTCTGAACATCTGAAACACAACCTCTGTTAATTTGGAGATAATTGTAGATAATTGAGATAATCAAGCAGAACTTCTGTTCTCTTCTGTATACTTTGAAGAGATTTTTGCAGACTAATTGACCAATTGTAACTATATAAAGCTGGTTGAAAATCAGATGTTCTCAGCACTGCATAATGTAGCACACAAAGAAAGCTAATTTTATGACATTTACTAAATCTAAACTGTCAGGCACATTGAATCCAGCTAAAAATGTAATTTATACTCATATGCAGAAATAATAAATCAATTCACCTGCTTGATTTGCACATTTGACTGTTAATGATGTTCTTTCTATCAGTTCTGCATAAATCCATGCGAGTCATTTTTCACAGGAGAGCTCGTCGTGAGGCTGTACTGCTAATGTTTTTACTCCCAAACAGTGAACATCATCTCTGCGGGTGTTCTCCTGTGGACGGATTACGCAACACACACACACACACACACACACACACACACACACACACACACACACGGAAGAGCTTCAGATCTCTCACATATGCGCTGAAGAGAGGCTTTACCGGCCTCACATTTTCAGCAGAATTTGACTGTGCTTTTTAGCGACTGACTCCGCCGTTCTGCACTCATGTCCACGGAGAGGAGCCTGACTCTCTGAGCGATTCCTCTGCCACACACTGACCTCCATTAAATAGTGTCATTACATATCAAATTATTCATTTAGCATGATTAACTCAATAGCCAGGAAACCTTACAGGAGCATCCCAGAGGAAAACGATCAGCTGCTAACAGATGTAGACCAAATTAATTCTCAATATGGCCAAATATATAAACCCACATAACGTATGGCGATGTTTAAAACACAATATTATCATTCTGCTTGCTGTGCAGTGTATCTACACGTGCAAAACGTATGTAGTATGCTGTGCTAAATGTTTCAAATAACAGCATTAAGGTACCAATGTTTAACTTTGCTTTAATCAAATGATGAGTGAAGAAAGTAAAATTAATATTGTTCATCCCTATTACCCAGTTTCCTATTTCTACCTGTCAACCGTGACGACTGCTGGTACTGCCATTTCTGCTCATGTCATTTTCATGTAAGAGCCGCGGGAATGTCAGCGGTAATTAAACAGCATGAGATGTCTGACCAGCTGTTGCCCTCACATGTTGCCAAGCGGGTGGTTTCACACGCTGGGACATTGGTGCATTGCATTTTAATTGTTTGGTGTTGGTTGCCCCAAACTCCAGTACATTCTGGAATCAAAAAGACTATTATAATGCTGTGTAATGAAGAGGGAAAATCGTTTACCAGCCGGCACAACAAGTGCAACATTCAGGCACCTGCTGGATGGAAAGAAATGAAGAGGTAATTACGCCATTGTGTTTTTCCAGCAATTAGTCATTAAAATGCCACAGCAAACACTAGAAATGGTGCAGACATCAGATGCATGTGTTGTAGCTGCAAACCCCGATGGCTTCAGAAGGTAAATCAGGATTTTAATAAGTGGCTGGTGTGAGATCAGATCCAGGATTTGTGCATCATGTCGGTGTGAGGAAGCGCCTCTCGGCGGGAGAGCGTGTCAGGTGACTGTGGCTGCATCAATAATGCACGACTGCTGCCATAACGACAGGGAGGAGGAGCTCTGTGCCTCAGTGGAACGACGCTTTAATCAGAATCTCATGAATTATGCATGAGTTCCTCCTCTTCTCATGTGGCTAATAATGACTATGGGCCCTATCTTGCACCCAGCGCAACTGACTTTGTACACCGACGCATGTATCATTCGTAGCCTATTTTGCACCTACTTTGGACTTTTCCCTTACAGACGCGCCAGCAAACTAGGGAATGAACTTGCGCTCCCTGTGCGGTTCAGCGGAAACAATCCCTGGTGCTATTTTGCAGTTCCAGAAAACCATTGTGCAAACTGACCAGAAAAAAAACTAGTCTAAAGTCAGTGGCGCGTTGCGCGTACATTCAGATGCTATTTTAAGCGCGCATGCTTGGCCATAATACAGAGTGTGAACAACGCGCAAACACTAGATGATTCTCTCATCTACACAGATGCATTTTTCTTTTTGCAAATGATACATTATTATAAGAAAAAATATTATCACACGAGGGAAATAATTGTTGTGTCCATGACGATGGGAGAAATAGGCATAAAGCTTACACATTTACCCAAATTATTATATGCATGTTTAACCGAAGCTAATTTGGGTGGGTTTGTCGCATCCCCAATGTCACTTCTGTGGGTTTGTCCCATCCCCAATGTCACTTCTCTTTCTTTTACGGCCCTGACGAGAGCATCGATCTCCTCGGCTGTGAACCGGTTCTGAAGCGCATGATAAATGCGCCGTTATAATAGTATTGCGCTGTGGAACACGCGCTCCTCGTCCATCATGCTCTTAAAGGGAATGTGAGATGACGCTCTTATTGGTTTGTTTCCCGTTACGCCCAAACCACACCTATGAATAATGAAGCTCCTTCAGACCAACCTCTTTTAGCAAGAGCGCAAGAGTCATTTATCCCGCCGGTTAAACAGCAGCAGCGCCGAGATCCGCACACAGAGTTACTTGCGTTTCAGATCGTTAAAATAGGGCCCTGACGGTAGAGATCCACTTTTGCGTCACGACAGTCGCTAAATAGTTCGTTAAATTGTTAAAATAGGGCCTAGAGGCTCTTAATACCGTCGCGAGCGGCACGACGTGACGCTACAAAAACAAATAGAACGAAATATGATCAGTGATGCTGTCTAGGGATGCTAACAATTGATCATCGATTGATTAATTGTTGATGAGAGCTTCATCGATAATCGATTAGTAGCCTAATTAAGCATTAAAATGCGTAGGTGTGTGTGGCTCAAATGTGCAGCAAACACACAAGGAAAAGTGCAGCGAGCGCGCTTATGGTTTCTAAATGTAGGCTATAATGTCTTCAAGACATGCCATGGTGTAGGTAGGCTTGCTGTTTATCTCTAAACATAATTAATCCAAAAAACCCAACAAACAAGTGGTTTTACTGAAAATAAGAACTACTATAGTACATTTTTATACAATCTGAGCGATCAAACCAATCCAAGTGTGTCCCAGCTGTATACGTGGTCTCTACACATTGTCTCTATTTACTATACGATACCTGAGATGCAGTTTCCATTGGTTGAAGTTGCTGTTGAAAAACGCTGGACACAATCAGATCTCCGTCATCTACACACTCTTATGCTGTGCTTCGAGACCAGCCGCTCTAAACAAGTGATGTGATCTACTATGGTTTACTAATGTTTCAATCTAAAATGTGGTGCAAAAGCATCATGTTTATACTGTTTACACGTGCGCCGGCGGCACTTTTTCATACAAATACTTGGTATGGTTTAGTCTCTAACTGAAACTAATATTCTTGTTGTATTCTGCTAGTACCTGCTCTACCTTTTCAACTAAAAATGGAAAAAGTTGTATAGTTGGCCGTTCATTTACATGTTTTGGGAGCCTGAAAAAAAAGCAAACTTTTCAAAACGTGTTTCAAAGTGCAAGTTTTTGAAAACGATACCATTATCATCTCTGTGTAAACTACAAAAAACTCGAATTTTTGAATATGGTTACGTCATGCGTATTACGTGTTCAGTGTATAGACCTTATGCACGAGAGAAACGATGGCGCCGCCATCTTTAGAAAATTGTCTTTGAACTTCCGTTTTTGCGGTCGCTCTGCATATCTCTATGGCATCGCTGTTGAGGAGTAATCAGCTGGTGAAGTGGATTTACTTACTGTACAGTTGACGGAAGTTATCATGAGCTTTGTAAAGCCGATGTCTTAACAAATGTTGACCGGGAACTTTTTTAAACGAGCCGTTCACTCATCTATGCAAGATCGTTGTGAAAATACAGGCCGGAAGTCAAAAGACAACGAGCTCAGCGCTGAAAAGGGGCGTGGCTACATAAGGTCTATAGGAGCCTAATGTTTCTATACTAAGTGACATCACCATCTACTGGCCTGGCATGAATACTACAGTGTTTTCAGTCGTTTTTGCAGATCCTCGTGAACAAAATCACTCATTTAGTTATCTACATAAATTCATTACACAAAACAAGAATTCAAAATGGGTACTATTTACTTATTACTACTTATTTACACTATTAACTTATTGTGATTATTAACATAATGTCAACCAACTAGCAATCCAATCAAGCCGGCTGTGACCACAATGAGAGGTCCTGAAATGAATAGACATGTTCATTTTCTAACACCTGTTCCTCAAAAACACCTGTTAGATCATTCAGCTCAGAGCATGACACGGCCTCAATCCCATAATCCTCTGCTTCATTCTCTCTGTGACAGCTATCAGACCTTCGCAGCCACACTTAGACAAGCTGTGTCAGTGGCATTAAACAGATTACTCTTATTTAAATTGAAATGACAACGAACAATAATGAAGCTCTCTGAACATCTGAAAGGGGAGTTTGCATTTCAAATAATATGACTAAAGAGATTCCCTCATCGTGGGAGAGAAACGACTCAACCACTAAACCATCAACTTGTACTTTAAACTGCAAAGCATTAGAGAGAGAGAGAGAGAGAGAGAGAGATAGAGAGAGAGAGAGGAGAGAGAGATAGAGAGAGAGAGAGAAGAGAGAGAGAGAGAGAGAGAGAGAGAATAGAGAGAGAGAGAGATAGAGATAGAGAGAGAGAGAGAGAGAGAGATAGAGATAGAGAGAGAGAGAGAGAGAGAGAGAGAGAAGAGAGAGAGAGACAGAGAGAGAATAGAGAGAGAGAGAGACAGAGAGAGAGAGAGAGAGAGAGACGGAGAGAGAGAGACAGAGAGAGAGAGAGAGAGAGAGAGAGAGAGAGAGAGAGGGAGAGAGACGGAGAGAGAGAGAGACGGAGACAGAGAGAGAATAGAGAGAGAGAGAGAGAGACGGAGAGAGAGAGACAGAGAGAGAGAGAGAGAGAGAGAGAGAGAGGGAGAGAGACGGAGAGAGAGAGAGACGGAGAGAGAGAGAGACAGAGAGAGAGAGAGAGAGAGAGACAGAGAGAGAGAGAGAGAGAGAGAAGAGAGAGAGACGGAGAGAGAGAGAGAGACGGAGAGAGAGAGAGACAGAGAGAGAGACGGAGAGAGAAAAGAGAGAGAGAGAGACGGAGAGAGAGAGAGAGAGAGAGAAAGAGAGACGGAGAGAGAGAAGAGAGAGAGAGAGACGGAGAGAGAGAGAGAGAGAGAGAGAGAGAGAGAGAGAGAGAGAGAGAGAGAGAGAGAGAGAGACTGTGTGAAAGAAATTGGATTTCTAAGAGAAAAATCCTACATTAATCCTGTGGAAGCCTTGACCGTGAAATAGTTTTCACAGAATCTTTGATTGACAGAATATGTTTGAAAGATGGTGGTATTAATTTTAAGCATGCATGGAATCCCATGATGACCTACTACTGTACATGTGAAAGATACACACAATATTCACGACCAGAACACACACGGATGAGAACCATTCAGAAATGAACTGAAAACATTCAATTCCTGAGCTGTCCAACAGCATGCAGAATCATCGTTTTAAACTGAATTAATAGCAGAATTAAGTCAAGTCAAGTCAAGTGTATTTATATAGCGCTTTTCACAATATAAATTGCATCAAAGCAGCTTCACAGTATCAATCAAATAACGTAATGTTTGTTTCTTAGTGGAAAAAACATCCACGTTTGGTAGGGCTGATCAATGGTATTAATGCTTGGTTAATTAATTTGAATATCCCCAACTGAGCAAGCCAAAGGCAACAGTGGCAAGGAACTGAAAAACTCCATCAGGTGACCTACTGGTGTCCTAAAACTCCATCAGGTGACCCACTGGTGTCCTAAAACTCCATCAGGTGACCCACTGGTGTCCTAAAACTCCATCAGGTGACCTACTGGTGTCCTAAAACTCCATCAGGTGACCCACTGGTGTCCTAAAACTCCATTAGGTGACCCACTGGTGTCCTAAAACTCCATCAGGTGACCCACTGGTGTCCTAAAACTCCATCAGGTGACCCACTGGTGTCCTAAAACTCCATCAGGTGACCTACTGGTGTCCTAAAACTCCATCAGGTGACCTACTGGTGTCCTAAAACTCCATTAGGTGACCCACTGGTGTCCTAAAACTCCATCTGGTGACCCACTGGTGTCCTAAAACTCCATCAGGTGACCTACTGGTGTCCTAAAACTCCATCAGGTGACCTACTGGTGTCCTAAAACTCCATCTGGTGACCTACTGGTGTCCTAAAACTCCATTAGGTGACCCACTGGTGTCCTAAAACTCCATCAGGTGACCCACTGGTGTCCTAAAACTCCATCAGGTGACCTACTGGTGTCCTAAAACTCCATCAGGTGACCCACTGGTGTCCTAAAACTCCATCAGGTGACCCACTGGTGTCCTAAAACTCCATCAGGTGACCTACTGGTGTCCTAAAACTCCATCAGGTCACCCACTGGTGTCCTAAAACTCCATCAGGTGACCTACTGGTGTCCTAAAACTCCATCAGGTGACCTACTGGTGTCCTAAAACTCCATCTGGTGACCTACTGGTGTCCTAAAACTCCATCAGGTGACCTACTGGAGTCCTAAAACTCCATCAGGTGACCCACTGGTGTCCTAAAACTCCATCAGGTGACCCACTGGTGTCCTAAAACTCCATCAAGTGACCCACTGGTGTCCTAAAACTCCATCAGGTGACCCACTGGTGTCCTAAAACTCCATCAGGTGACCCACTGGTGTCCTAAAACTCCATCAGGTGACCTACTGGTGTCCTAAAACTCCATCTGGTGACCTACTGGTGTCCTAAAACTCCATCAGGTGACCCACTGGTGTCCTAAAACTCCATCAGGTGACCCACTGGTGTCCTAAAACTCCATCAAGTGACCCACTGGTGTCCTAAAACTCCATCAGGTGACCCACTGGTGTCCTAAAACTCCATCAGGTGACCCACTGGTGTCCTAAAACTCCATCAGGTGACCCACTGGTGTCCTAAAACTCCATCAGGTGACCCATTGGTGTCCTAAAACTCCATCAGGTGACCCACTGGTGTCCTAAAACTCCATCAGGTGACCCACTGGTGTCCTAAAACTCCATCAGGTGACTTGATGCAGAGAAAAAAAAACCTTGGGAGAACCCAGGCTCAGTCTGGGGCCAGTTCTCCTCTGGCGTTTATGAACTAGAGGCCGGATTTACAGTAACTGTAATTTGATACAGAATTTTGTTTATTTTATCATTTCGGGGTGGGTACGCGAACCGGAATCACAACGTTTTATCTGTAGAGTGGGAAAGGGATCCTCCATAGGGAGAGGCTAGTTGGCACTTCAGCACTGCGTTGTCATCGGGTCCAGGCAAAGCTCCTAGTCAGATCTGGATACGGCCTGGATCCGGTAGGCTGCGGGAAAACCTCGGGATAAACAAAGACACTAAAATTAGCGTAGACGCCATTCTTCTTATGATGTAACGAGTACATCAGGATTTAAGGGAAGTGTTCCCAGTTCCGGCTGACCTAATCTATGCAGCCTAACATTGAATTATAGAAGTCTATAATATATTATGTGTATGCTAGGTCAAAGAGATGTGTTTTTAGTCTAGCTTTGAACTGACAGAGTGTGTCTGCTTCCCGGACAATGGTAGGAAGACTGTTCCAAAGTTTTGGTGCTAAATAGGAAAAGGATCTAACGCCAGCAGTCGATTTTGATATTCTAGGTATTATCAACTGGCCCGAATTTTGAGATCGCAATAGACGTGAAGGACTATAATGCGTTAAGAGCTCGCTCAAGTACTGCGGAGCTAAACCATTTAGTGCTTTGTAAGTAATCAACAATATTTTAAAATTTATATGATGTTTAATAGGCAGCCGATGCAGTGTTGACAGAACCGGGCTATTATGGTCATATTTCCTGGTTCTAGTAAGAACTCGAGCTGCAGCGTTTTGGACCAGCTGTAGTTTATTTATTAAGCGTGCAGGGCAACCACCCAGTAGAGCATTACAATAATCTAGTCTTGATGTCATGAAAGCATGAACTAATAGTTCCGCATTTGTCAATGAGATCATATGGCGTAATTTAGATATATTTTTAAGATGGAAAAATGCGGTTTTACAGATACTAGACACGTGACTTTCAAATGAAAGATTGCTATCAAAGAGCACACCCAGGTTCCTAACCGACGACGAAGACTTAACAGAGCAGCCATCAAGTGTTAGACAGTATCCTAGGTTATTACGTGAGGAAAATTAAAACAGAGAGAAATTCATAGAACTGTTGTATTTTACTGTTGTAACAGTATTTCCAAATCATTAGATTTGGTATTAATAATCAAATTGTTTGATTGCAATATTTGCAATATTGTAAAATGTAATGATCAAAGCTGAGTTTCAGCATCAGTCTTCAGTGTCACATGATCCTTCAGAAATCAGGAGAATATGATGATCTGATGCTCAATGAACATTTATGATTATTATCAGTGTTGGAAATCAGCTTCCAATTTTTGTGTAAACTGTGATACATTTAATTTTTCAGGATTCTTTGATGAATAGAAAGTTCAAAAGAACAGCATGTATTTGAAATAGGATCATTTGTATGTCTTTACTGTCACGTTTGATCAATTTAATGCATCCTTGAATAGTATTAACGGTAGTGTAGATATTGTTTTTCAGTGCAATTCAGCAAATTCCTCTTCCTGTCATGCCAACTCATTTTCCAGCACAGCATCATGGGGAGTTAAATTCAATATTAATAGTCAATCTTCCTGACTGAAAGGGAGGGAAACTGCATCACACAACGCAGTTCACTTCCCCAGACCTTTAATGCACGATTTATCTTCAAGTGTATTTGTTTGTGAGGGGATGGATGCTATTTCCTGAATTAAACATGCAACATAGTGCAGTTTGAAACATGACTTACTTCTGCTATCTGTGCTGCATATTGCATGCTGTTTCACCTTTCTCCTTCCTGAACACACACATCAAAACATCTGACCGCAAGATTTCATAAAATCCTGCATGCACATTAGATTAGCATTGAACCAAAAGGGTTAAAACCGATGTCATGTCTCTGTTATTAAAAGCAGTCTTCTGTAATTTCCCCCTCAAAAAAGCGTCAATCTGTTTTGGCAGATGAAAATTTGATGGCTAAAATCATAAGCTGGAGAAATGACAGATTCATCAAGATTGGGCACCGCGGTGAGATCAGATCCTATTCCTCCGTCAGGAATCATGTGACAGATTCTCGCTCTCTCACTCTGACAAATTGAATTTAACAGGTTTGACATTTTATCCCAAAAACTGAATTTCACAGCTCTGAAATGCTGTCCCATCCTGCCTTTGGCTCAACATCCATGATGACGTTGACTGAGCGATGCTGACAGATGGAAACAGTCAGGGTTTGGGTCATGATGATGATAATAATAAAAGACAGAGAAGAAAAACGTATTTTTGCATAAACCTGTTCATCAATATCATCATCATCCGCTGTTTTGCTTCAGGCGAAAGATTTGAGTGTCGTTATATTCTATATTATGTTATTGTAGTTACCAAAACTAAAACCATAAAAACTTTTTGTTACTTAATAAAATACTTGAACTTAGTTTATGCTAGTTGCAAAGTATCATTTTTATTTAGTTTATCGTGATGTACAATAATAACATTTAAAATTAAATTAAAACTAAATATAGCTGCAGGCAACAATTCAGGGGAAAAATAAGCCATGATGAGTTCTGCAAAAATTAGTAATTCAAGACAAATTATTACATGATTTCAGTTAAACTAGTATATATATATATATATATATATATATATATATATATATAGTGGTGGGCATAGATTAATTTTTTTAATCTAGATTCATCTCACTGTAATCTTGGAATTAATCTAGATTAAAATGGCTCATTTGAATAGTGCCGAAGGTGTCTGGTTTTATTAGTATACTATGTTGGTTTGTTACTGACACATATATATTATTCTGGTCTGTGATATATACTTGGTTTTCTGGCTTGTTCTGTGAGCTCAGGGGTCCTACAGTGCGGCGTTTTGCATGGCGTCCCCACTGCGTATAGCTACGCAACACAAAGTGACCGTTCGAGAGGGAACTACTCTCTGACTATCATAACCTCAGTTCCCTGAGAGAGGGCACGAGTATTGCGGCCGCACTATATTTGTTACGATGTAGGCAGGAATGAAGCAGAGAGTGAATCCAAATGCAAGCACTTTAATAATCCAACGAACAGGTAATCCAGGGTAAACAAAGAAACTAAGAACAAGGTACTCAGAACACAGACTACAAGCAACATTAAACAACAACCAACAGCAAACAACTAAAACACAGGGGTTTAAATACACAGACTAACAAGCTAAACAAGATAACAAGGGGGCGTGGTAAATAAGAGACACCTGGGGAGACTAATAGACCTAACGGGGAACAGATGAACATGAAAAGACAGGGAAACACATGACAGACAACAACAAGGAACAAAATCCCAAACCCACACCGTGACAATAGTAACCTGGCGAGTTGTGGCTTCAGTCGTTAAACCTGCTATAATGGCGAATTCGGGGGAATAGTATAGGCTAAGGCCACGCCCCCCTGGTAACGACGATGGCCTAGCTCATTGGTCAGAGGCACCTGCGCCATTGGATGCGCAGTTGCAAATGCGTTTTACATATAAGCTTCAGTAAATCGAGGAAAAGGAGTCCCCCCCCCCCACCACTATAATATATATATATATATATATATACACAAATGCTGCTGTAGCCTCAGGCCATGCTTGTGATGACGTGTACCAATATTCACCCGAATATGCTAAAGCTTTGCAGAAATATAGACTACATTCAAAATCACATACTTCCCTTTTATACAGTAGGCGAAAAACAGTATGTGACAAAAGAAGTATGTCGCAATTCATCCGGTGAGATTCTGAAGTGAGCATCTGAAGGACACTTTACTATCCCATGAGAGAGCCCTAAGGGAAAAAAGTATACTTTATTGTATTTGAAACATATTCCCTTTTTCAATATTACATTGCAAATATACTAACAAAATGTTACTCATTTATTTTATTTAATCTTTAAATATATTAAAAGTATATTAGCATTATGCTTTTACCTATTTTCACAATACAGCTTTTAACACACTTTAAAATAATTGTATTTTAGTATATTTTCTATAAATGTATTCTAGAAAAATATACTTGAAGTGAAAATTCAGTTTATTTTTTAAAAGTGTATTTATTTGCACGTTATTAAAAATATATTTTAGGTATATTTTAAGGTCTATATATTCATGTTTGGGTGAACTATCTCTTTAATGCATTAACTAACATTATCAATGAGCATGATTTTTTTTTACAGTATTTATAACGTTAGTTAACTGTTCATTGTTACTTAATGTTAGCTCAGGTCCTTAAAAAGTAACTTTTGATTTTAATAATGTATCAGTAAATGCTGAAATTAACTTTAGCTAAGATTAATAAAGGATTTAGAAGAGTTTGTCATTGTTATAGTTCATGTTAACAGATGCAAACTTAAAGTAAAGTGTTACCGAATTATGCTTAAATCAACTTTAAATTATGCTTAAATTGTGTTTCTTGGCCAAAATAAAAATAAATCCAGATTTTAAAGTTCTGCTACAAGACTAACCCACCCTGAACCTGCAGATATTGTATAACTGTTCAAATTCCTGAACTGTCAAGAAGCTCCGATTCCAGATGGCATGAATATTTGATTATTGTCTGTTTTTCAGAGGTTTTGGTGTGCAGATGTGAAGAATTAAAAGCACAATATTAATGGAATCCGTCTGCACAGATTTTTGGATGATTTTCCAGGTGTTGTTCCAGGAATAAGTCCTTATTTTGAGAGTACGATCATTTGGCTCTAGCAGAGAAGAACACAGAACAAGTCGGAGACAAATATCTACAACGGCAAATTATCAGCCGTCCAATTACACGCAGAGATGAGCTTTAATAAAAGTGAGCCGACCTCCGTCTACCCATCATCCTCAGTGAATGTGCTTCTGACGGTCACAGCACTGACTGTGAGACGTTTGATTTTGTTTAGAGAGCCAGAGCCTTCGAGAGCCTCTCACGGAGCTGCCAAACAAACTCAAGTGTGTCCACTGTGTAAAAGAGACAGATGAACCATCAGTCCTCTGGCCGAGGGTCCTCTCACGTTCATGATCAGAGTCTGATTGGGGAAAAATGCTCACTTGATTCCCAGGGTGCACTGCTTCAGTCTGGACTCGAGGACACACTGCAGCTCAACTTCTGGGCATTTATGCTCCTCACAGCTTCGCTAAAGACATTCGGCCTGTGGACAGAAATGGACAATTCAGAAAGTCAACACGAAATCAAAAGGAATTTCATAAAACACATTCCTGCTCTTATATAGTGAGTGATTCATCCACGCATGTTCCTGTCCTGACCACAATCCAAGGCTGTCTTGAACATTTTTTTGCAATGGTCTTTTTGATGTAAATATTTAAAGGATGGCCCCGGCCTTCACGCAGCGCACACACACCAGGGGCGGAAACTAATGGGGTCAAAAATGCCACCAAAAGTAATCAAAATGCTTCCAAAGACCAAGATATGCTGCAAAAAAAGTCTTTGTCGTACACAAAGTGTTGTTTCCCCGAATATCAGCACGTTTGCAAATGTGATATTGATTTCATACAACAATTCAATAAACAATAAGGCAAACAATAGGCTATTGTGACTTGCATTTTAGACACAATATTGTCTGTTTTTGCTCTATTTTGCCAATTAAAATAGTTCCACAATCTCTGCATCTCTGAGCAACACGGCTTCAGTTTCGTTACTGAATGAATCCGCTTTTTAATGAATGATTTGACGACTTCTACTTTTTCCCTTTTGAACGAATCGCTTGAGTGAATCATTCAATGACTAACTCGTTAAGACAATAATTCGCTGGTTTTAGTTTCATTTTATTTACTAAGGGAGGAAGATTGAATGCTGTTCCTGTTTTCTTGCTTTTATCTCACTGAATATCCTATTTGACTTCTGCATCGCATTAAGACAGTAACAATGGTTGTGAATCAACAGTGTTAGTAGAACTAACCGTGTGGGTTTTAAACAGTGTAGATTTGCATAAGTGTCTTGATGAAGAGCAACTCTTCTGGGGTCTGAACTTACAACCTTTCAGTCCGGATCTTTATCAACCACACAATTTATTTTAGCTCTACTGTATATATTAACATAAACATCTGCTTGTTAAAACCCACACGCGTCTACTGTCTTCTGATGTGCAATTGAAAGTTGAAACATCTGATCATGGCGTCTGTTTTCCCGTTGGCACGTCACTGCTGTCATTATATCTAGAGTTTCCTGAAGCAAGAATTTCATGATTTGCTGGTGTGTACAGCGTCAGAACAGAGGTAGATGACATTCAGGTGAGTCTGCTGGATGTTCTCAGGCAGTGTTTAGTGAAATTGTCGGGTCCTAATGCACCGCAAAACCCACATGGCCTCTTTCTCCTCTCGTCTCCCGTCCATATCCAGTTCGGAAGAGAGGTAATTTGGTTCCTGCTGTTGCCATAGTGATTTGTGTAGCAGTACGTCTCTCAGGAGGAGGCAGTATATGATTACAAGAGAAAAAGGAAAAGCCTCTTTGATATGACGACGATTTATGGTTTTAATCAGAAGGATTGAATATCACACAAATACTTCCACTTTGAAGTGCACACAGATGCATAAAAATACCCCGTGAAATCTGCCAAACACATTATTATTAATATTTTGGTTTGGCGGTGGTCTGGCGTTTATCGATTTGACGTGCATTTGGACTGGAACCAGTAAGATTTGGGACTTTTAGACTCTCATTCAGGGAGAACAATGATGAAATTAGATGGCCTTGCACACAATGACACTCATTTCTATCTTGGCTGCTTGGAAAATGGAAATTCGTGGTTAGAAACATTTCCAGAGTAAATGTAAATATTCTAAATATATTTATGAGCCAGACAAGCTGTTCTAATGAACGCCGTAGGCTTCTGATTTAGTCTGCGCTGCAGTTGAACAGAGTAAATATTTGCTTTAGTAATAAACCAGCAAAGCCCATGCAGTGCATCCTATTGATCCTGCTCAACGACAGCAGTAAAACAAGACAGAGGACACACCCAGCACCGGATCTGTGCTTTGAGGATTTGTTTGGCCCCATAAAGGGAAATAAAATCCCAAAATGAGATCGCTATTGTTTCTCGCAGACAGTAATGAGTTCTCTCCTGGAAAAAGACCCTATAATATGATATTTGACTATGAAATAAAACATAAAGGGACAGTTCACCCAAAATGTAAATATTCTGTCATCATTTATTCATTCCAAACCCGTAAGACTTTCACTTTCGCAAAACAAATGAATGTATTTTAAATGAAATTTAAACAATATAAATGGAAACTCAACAGTACTTGTTTAACGAACAAACCTCATTGGTTCGAAGTGAGCGTCTCTTCAGAAGCTCTGTTAAACCGCTTGATTCACATCGATTCATTTTACGAGCTCTTTATGAATTCTTCTCTTCATTGGAACAATGTTTTCACATCGATGCGATAAAAGAATCTTTTAGAGAAACCGTTCTTAAAAGAACCATGTTTTCTTCATTTAAAAAATCATAAAAAATAAATATGTCCACCATAAAGAACCTTTAGTGTGACGTAAAGATTGCATGAATGTTAAATGTTAAACCCAGCACACACAGAACGTTCCCGTATTGTTCCCATTTGGTTATTTTTTTGGGAATCAAACAGGAACATTTTAGGAACGTTCCCTGTAGGTTATTTTTAGGTTCTATTTTATAACCTTAAGGGAACGTTCTTTTTATGTTAAGAAAACTTTCCTGGATCACCAATAGGGAACGTTCTGGGAACCAAAAACTAACGTTCCCAGAACGTAAAATTGTTAGCTGGGAAGGTTCTTCATGGAACCATTGATGCCAATAAAGAACTTTTCCACAACTCCTCCAACTCTTCCAAACCAGAATGCGCTGTCATTCATTCACTGTATATTCACTCTATACTCTCTCTATACTCGGCAACTTTGTTTTTACACTCTTAAAAAATAAAGTTTCTTTACTGGCATTGATGGTTCCATAACGATCCTTAAACATCCATAGGACCTTTCCATTACACAAAAGGTTCGATAAAGTGGAAAAAGACTTTTCAGATTATTAAAATGTTCTTCATTACTTAGAAAAAAAAATAGAGGTTCTATGACATCGATTTGAAAACCCTTTTGAAACCTTTATTTTTAAGAGTGCATTGGCTCATTTTAGTTTTATTTCTCTTATAGAATTTTGAGATAAACATCAGAGCCAAAATTGATACTTAAATGAAAAATAAGAGTCTCTCGAGGGCCTTCGAAGCTTGTAGACTGAAGGATTCCACTTCAAATCTCTTCTCAAAAACTCCTTGAGTAAAACTAGTGCAAAAAAAAAAAAAAAATGAAAAGGAAATATGTGGAAATTGCGGAGGGAAAAAGTCTGATTTTCACAGCAACAGTCCCCATGTAATTATGTAGACAGAATTTTGCACTTGTTAGCTGATTTTTCAAAGTAGGACAGTCAAACAAACAGCCTCCAAAACCAAGCAATATTATTCAGAGAGAATTATGTAATATAATTCTCCGTTTATTCTGACAGTCTGGTTGTACGCCGAGAGCCAGTGTCGCTGTTCATGACCCAGCTGCCTGGCACATTAGCAAAATGACCATAAACGCACTGTTGACGCTGCGAGCGCTTCCCTTTCGCCAGGCGTACAACATCTCTCTCTCGCTCTCCCATCTCACGGCTGAAGAATGAAAGGAATTACATGCCATGCATGTTTAATGCGCCTTTTTTATTGCACCCAGAAACTTGCATATTTCAACAAAAGTTAATGGCTCTTGCAAACGAGCGAGGCAGATGATGGACGTTTCTATTGGCTGACGGCCGAGTGAAACGATCAGGCGGAGAAAGAACGCCTTTGGGAAACTCTCAGTGCGTTTCTCGTCACTGCTCACCGAATGCAGGAGAATCATCCATGAGCTTGCAGTGAGCCTGATAATGCTGACCTAAGAACAGACTCAGGTCCTGTTCAGGTGGGCAGGAAAAGTCGGATTTTACTCTTCCCTGTAAAAAATGATTGTGATTTTAACAGTAAAAGACTGTAAAAATGCTACAGTGAAAAACTGATAATTGGTTAACAGAAAGTTTCCTTACTATATACGGTAAATAACTGTGATAGATCTAATGATACATTTAATGTAATTTTACTGTAAAATACCGTTAAATTTACAGTTTTTGAAAGTGAAAAAGAACAACTCATTGTATAATTTACAGTGAAAAAGCATAAATTGACATTCCCACAATTCCCTGCGTGACACTTCTCATTTGATGTATTTTTGTTGAAATAACTGTTTCTTCATAGTTTTCTTAGTTTTTTTCTAATCAGTTATGTACATTAGGGTTTTATGTTACATCTAATGTTGTTAAATTAATGTTTATTGCATTTTTAAAATGTCATGTGTGTTACCATGATTGTGTTTAATGTTTGTGTGAATGACACTGTGCAGCTTCTGTGTATTAGTATAAATTTTCATGTGGAAGAGCTGCTTGTGACGAGCTTTGATCAGTGTTGTCAGTGTATTACAATGGTACTAAACAGATATTATTACATTGATAAGTCGGTAAATCAACATTATAACAGATAATGAAATACGTTTTATTACTGTAAATTTTAAGTTAAGTCTGTAAAACTAATAACGTTGCTACCGTATTTTTGACACAGCTGCAGGTTTTTTACCGTAAAAACTACGGCTTATATTTTACAGTGTTGTTATGTATTTGGTTTATATTGTGAACCAAGTAGCTTCCAGACTAATCCTACAAGAGTTCATAGCTATTCCTATGTATGTTTGGATTTAGGTTGAAACGCACAATAAGGCCCTGTTTACAGTTGTCTTTCAGATCACAAGTGGACAACGCTAAATACAGGTTGAGCGGGGTCTAAAATAGCGCTTGTCCACTTTCGACCCCTTCCAGAGGTGAAAATATTGAAAAGAAAATGCATTTGATCGAATTGCTTTAGTAGTATAAACGCTCATGCATTCGAACAGCCACAAAAGACGCCGTCTACTGACCAAAAACAGACACATTATGGCAAGAGCTCTGGCCAGATGGGATTTTAACTTCGACAGCTGGAGACCCAAGTTTGGTTTGAAGAAGAAAAACGTATCAAGCACAATGTTCTCTCACCATTCCTGATTTCTAACACACACTCACAGCATTTGGTAAATAAATATTTGTATGAAAAGCGCAGCCGACACTTAGTTTGAAGTTTTGGTTTCGAAGCATTAGTAAACCGTAGTAGATCACATATCTTTATTTAGATATCTCGAACGAGCCCAAACACAACATAATACATTCCAGAATCAATAAGTTATTCCTTTGTCTCCGGTCACGTTCATTTTAATAAGCTTCTTTCGTCCATTAGATCGAAAGATCTGAAAACCCCATACATTTACTCGCCCATAGAAAAATCAGGACAGAAGTGGTGGAAATTGGACAAAAGAGACAGATTAAAACACCAGATGTAAACGTGAATGTGTCTTGCCTCGTGTACAGGTGAAACTCGAAAAAAATTGAAATATCGTGCAAAAGTGATAATTGTGATGATTATGGCTTATGCTTATGAAAACCCCAAATTCAAAATCTCAGAAAATTAGAATATAACATGAAATCAATAAAATAAAGGATTTTAAATACAGAAATGTCGGCCCTCTGAAAAATATAATCATGCATATAGTTATATATACTAAATATATGAGTTTCACCTTTTAATTTGAATTACTGAAATACATTTTTTTGAGTTTCTCCTGTACTTGTGATCCGATCGACCTAAACGTATTCTAATACAGGTAAACAGGGCCTAAGTAGCCCATGTAGTCTAGAACATCTAAAACATAAAAGCACAGCTTCAGAAATGTAACACTCGCACAAATCCTGAATATTACACTCTTAAAAATAAAGCTTCTAAAGAGTTGTTTTCGCAGTGATGCCAGAAGAGCCGTTTCTGGTTCCCCAAAGAACAGTTCTTAACAATGTCAATAAAGAACCTTTATTTTTTAAGAGTGTATAAATGTATTTGTAGGTACATTTTACAATAAGCAATTATGTGAAAATAGTTTAATAAAGAACTGAATGCAACTGATATAATGTCAACTTAGGTAGACGTGTTTAATAAATGTGATGGCATATTTTATGGCATTGATTAAATACAATAAATTCAACCTAATTCAATATTAGACTGTCCTGTAGCTAAAACAGTAGAGCGTTGGCACTTGTAACACCAATATCATGGGTTCAATTCCCAGGGAAAGCAAGAATTGATAAGAATGTAAATGTGTACCTTAAAATGCATTGTAAGCTTTGGATAAAAGCGTCTGCCAAATGCATAAATGCATAAATGTCCTGCATTTATATAGCGCTCACAGACCCAATGGCCACCAAAGCGCTTTACATATTGCCTCACATTCACCCATTCACACACTCATACACCGACGGCGGTGGTTTAAAAATGTTATTTTATGAAGCTAAAATGATCTCTCGAGTTGTTATGCATACATTTTAGACACTGCCAATATGTTAATATTGTATGCGATTTGTTATCGATTTCAGGCTCAGCGTATGAATGTGTAAAAAAAATAGGCTAATGCCAGCAATGCTTATGTTGACTTATAAGCTTGAGATGTGAGATGGACACAACACCACTGAACAATCATCTTAAACCAGCCTAAGATAGTCGAGTTCGGTTTAGGTTTAACAGGGAATGACAGCATTTTACATTCCCCACGCTTTCTTTCTAAAACGACAGCTTTTCACAGTAGCTGTAGAAGAAAAAACAACAGTAAATCCTAAAGATCCGATTTAAAAAACGAATTTAACTTTTGTAAAGTATCACAGTTTCAACACAAATATGAAACATTGATAATAATCAGAAATGTTTCTTGCACCAAAAAGTCGTAATTTAGTTTTTTTTCTGGATAATTTTCCAGAACAAACCCACTGTATGTGTTCATGCATTCAAACCCTTCCAGCCACTCAAGTTTGTAGTGTTGCATCTGTTTCATTCTGTTCTGGTTTAACGGCCATGAATTAACCCACCAACCAACCAGTCAATTGTGAAAACATGCATATTTGCATAAGTCCTTTTTTTTTTGCGCATTCCAGATGTTCTGTCATCGACATTGAACCCTGTGGTGTGTGTCCTGTCATTATGGATAAAAGCCATGTTTGCAAAATGACATATAACCATAACCCTGTTGTGAAATGGAGACAAGGTTATGAATCTCCATAGTGATGAAACGGATTAAGTGTGATTCACGCTGGTTAACGCCTACAGAGGAGATGAAGTTTATTGAGATGTTTATTGCTAAAGACAACACAGAGATGTTAATGCGTCCACACTGACCAGCACTACTCCTGCAACGTCTCCTCTGTGAGTGTGCATTAATGAGCATCTTCTCATTCTCAAGGTGAAATTAAATCACAAACACAGTAATAAACGGATATGTTCCTTGACAGCACTAAACTTGCTCTCCACAAACACTAAGTGCTCATTAAGATTACTAGTCAGTTGCGTTTTATGTAAAGTAGCCATTTTTTAACTCAGAAAAACGCATAATTGTGTCATTTCACTCACACGCTGAGGTTAGCTTTGCTTTTAAAGCCTCACATGAAACTGCCAAAAACAAGAGGTTAGGAAAGTGAACATGTTTTGCTGTGAGTAAAACGATTAGAGAGTAAATCGACATCTCACATGACCTTCCGTCTCAGCTGAGGTCAACAAACAAACCCATCATTACTGCCTGAAGCTGCAGAATAACAGCATTTATATTTACACCTGCATATCCAAACATCCTCCGACACTCTGTATAAAGTCTGCAGCTCATTCTGACCCGTCAACATCACATGAAGAAGCCAGCTTTTAACGCTAATTCTAAAACATACAAATACACACATAAACAAACCAATACGCAATGCACTATGCAGAAAACACCCAAGAAAACAAGAAATGTGGGTCGAGTCGTCTTTTGAATGAGAATTTCTATCTGTCCAATAGTCAGTCCCTCCAGAAAACGCGATGATGCGATCGCATGATTTAATGCATAATCAGCCAAAGTCTGCATATTTATGCAGGAGCCGCATTTTTTCAAATATGCCGCACTTTCGCCGCATAAATTGCAGATTTCCACGCGAAATATGCGGGGCTTGCATGATTTCATAATCCCCGCATTTTCGTTGTACAAAAAGTCACATATATCTTAGCAGAAAGTTGAAAAATGTTGCGTTTGCTTCACAAACGAGCAGCCGTTCCCCCTGTTGCCATGGGAACGTTAGCAGGAAACAGGAAGCACACATTTTATTTTTTTTATATTTTAATTATTAATTTTTACAGAAGTTGTAGCATATTCCTTTTGTAAAGCTACATAATTAGTTTGATTCATCAATGTTTTGTAAGTTTGAGCCATGTGTTTATCAAATAAAACCAGATGAGAACTGAAATATTCCAGCACTTTCTGTGATGTAGTGCGTGCTTATCATAGGAAGTCATCAGAAATGACTCTCTACATTAAGGCAGTAGCCATAGTGAGAACAGGGTGTCAAGGGGAATCACTTTTTTTTCTCTTTTTCATCAAACCACAGTTTTTGCAAGTTCCCACAATTTTTGCAAGTTCCCGCAATTTCATTGCATAAAATTGCATAAATATCCCGCATTTTCCATCGCATTTTTTAATAAAATGTGACGCATAATCAAGGATTTTTGCCCGCAACAATCACAAAAAAACTCCGCTTTTTTTCTGGAAGGACTGAGTATGAGTTTGAGTTTGAGTTTCTTTATTTAAAGGGACAATGCACATTAATTAACATGAGTACAAGGTCCAACATGTAAATGTGCCAGATTTAGACATACAGGCTAATTTTCATCTGCAGTCCCTAGCAGGTTAAAAATTAAAACAATAAATACACTACTACAATAAAAAAATAAAAACATAATAAATACAAACACATTATTCTATATTATGGCAACATATTTGATTTGTTAATAACCAATGTTTTATGGATTTAGAAAATGATTTGATAGACGTGATCTTCCTTGACCGTGATCGACTGAAAAGTAATACGCTAATTTTAACCACATTCAAATCTTCTCAGACCTTTCTCACAGCACTGAATCTGCACTGCACATCAGTTGTTCGCCTCCTATCTACAGGAAAGGACATTTGCTGTGAACGTAGCACATTTTCCCCTTTAGTGTGCAGTGTCCCCCAGGGGTCGATTCTGGGACCACTGTAGTTTTCCCTAAATATGCTTCCTTTGAGTTTTATTTTAATAAGTACAGTGTTTCGTACCAATGTTCCGCTGATGATTTTCAGTTTTATTTTCCAGTGAGTTTATACAATATTTGTGAGTGCTTTAATGACAGCTAGTATATAGCTTATCTTCACTAAGAAGCTTTGGCTATCTAATAATTTCCTTCAATTAAACGAGAGGTTCTGTTTATAGGCCCAGTTAATAAGCAGATTAGTGCTATTGTTAAAAGTTGCTTCTTTCATCTGAGATCAATTTCAAAAGTTAAGCACTTCGTCACCAGAAAAGGTCTGAAAATTGGTTCGATTACGGTAACTCTTTATACATTGGTCTCCATCAAACTGTGTTCACGGCTGTATACTGTGACAAGAAAAATGACCATATTACTCCCATAGATATCTGATACCTCCCATACATCCCATACAGAAATGTAATATATGTCAATTTATGTAAATTACATATACACTCACCTAAAGGATTATTAGGAACACCATACTAATACTGTGTTTGATCCCCGTTCGCCTTCAGAACTGCCTTAATTCTACGTGGCATTGATTCAACAAGGTGCTGAAAGCATTCTTTAGAAATGTTGGCCCATACTGATAGGATAGCATCTTGCAGTTGATGGAGATTTGTGGGATGCACATCCAGGGCACGAAGCTCCCGTTCCACCACATCCCAAAGATGCTCTATTGGGTTGAGATCTGGTGACAGTGGGGGCCATTTTAGTACAGTGAACTCATTGTCATGTTCAAGCAACCAATTTGAAATGATTCGAGCTTTGTGACATGGTGCATTATCCTGCTGGAAGTAGCCATCAGAGGATGGGTACATGGTGGCCATAAAGGGATGGACATGGTCAGAAGCAATGCTCAGGTAGGCCGTGGCATTTAAACGATGCCCAATTGGCACTAAGGGGCCTAAAGTGTGCCAAGAAAACATCCGCCACACCATTACACCACCACCACCAGCCTGCACAGTGGTAACAAGGCATGATGGATCCATGTTCTCATTCTGTTCAAATTCTGACTCTACCATCTGAATGTCTCAACAGAAATCGAGACTCATCAGACCAGGCAACATTTTTCCAGTCTACAACTGTCCAATTTTGGTGAGCTCTTGCAAATAGTAGTCTCTTTTTCCTATTTGTAGTGGAGATGAGTGAAACCCAGTGGGGTCTTCTGCTGTTGTAGCCCATCCGCCTCAAGGTTGTGCGTGTTGTGGCTTCACAAATGCTTTGCTGCATACCTCGGTTGTAACGAGTGGTTATTTCAGTCAAAGTTGCTCTTCTATGAGCTTGAATCAGTCGGCCCATTCTCCTCTGACCTCGAGCATCAACAAGGCATTTTCGCCCACAGGACTGCCGCATACTGGATGTTTTTCCCTATTCACACCATTCTTTGTAAACCCTAGAAATGGTTGTGCGTGAAAATCCCAGTAACTGAGCAGATTGTGAAATACTCCGGCCCGTCTGGTACCAACAACCAAGCCACGCTCAAAACTGCTTAAATCACCTTTCTTTCCCATTCTGACATTCAGTTTGGAGTTCAGGAGATTGTCTTGACCAGGACCACACCCCTAAATGCATTGAAGCAACTGCCATGTGATTGGTTGTTTAGATAATTGCATTAATGAGAAATTGAACAGGTGTTTCTAATGATCCTTTAGGTGAGTGTATAATGTCAGTGCCCATGTATGTCTGCTGCCTATATGAGAATATATGCAAAATTCATATATATAAATCACATAGACATATATGTTTTCATGCCAAGTGCCATATATTTTCCTGTATAAGCACATATTTGTTAAATATATGTATACATGCATATATGTTTATTTCTGTAGTACATACTTTCACTCATATTAGGGATACATATATTAGGTCATTTTTTGACAAATACATCCATAAAGGACCATAACCATATGCCACAGCTTTAAAAATGCATCAGATCAGTAACACATGCATGTATGTTTACATAAATGTATTAAATATGTCAAAACAAATATGTATGTCACATATTTATACTTAATGTTGTCCATATATGCGAGAAACCAATACTATACTGTAAAATATGCAGATATATGGTATCATATATGGATGAACTTAAATATTTTCTTCACATGTTGGACACATAAATATATGTTGCAGGTATTATTGTGTTCTCAGATAAGTCAAATATATGTATAGATATATGTCATGCTATTTAAAATATAAGTACATATATGACCATATATTACATTTTTGTACGGGATACTAGAAACTTCAGATCGAGTTCTCTTTTATGATTATTAGGCATTAGCAGCTCGTGCTCCCCAGTATATTAATGATATCCTCTTCCTTCACTCTCCAAATAAAGATGAATGATTGGTTCAGAATATTATAGAATAATCTAATAATCAGAATATTATATTATATACAGATCTAGTTTACTTCCTATTAGCTGCTATACAGATTCAAGGCCACTAACCTGACAAATGCCTTGACTAGTTCTTCATTAAAGCGATCTATAGTTGGCGTCTAGAAGTTGCATAAAAGCCTGTTGCGTAAGAGTTTTGCGAGACCTCTTGCCCTTTACGTATTCGTTACGCATCAGACAATGATTTGGGGACTGACACAAACATGACCCGGGTTCCTCGAGGCTTTAGTTGACATGTTCACCTATGGCGGGACGTGAAGATAAAACAGGCAGGCTGCTGCTCAGGGCTCCTGACATGTCTTGTGGCCGTTTATTCTGAAGCTGATTGGCCGTCTGCCCCACAAGGTGGAATGCAGAAGAAATTGTTATCCTGTAATAATGAGGGTTCAAGAGCAGTGCATGCTGGGAAAGGGAACAGTCTGAGCCGCAGGTGACGGCTGACGATTGATGGAAATTAACGGGTTTAGAATAAGTTGTCAGCTAACAAGTCTGAAACAGCCGGATGTGGAACAACAGTTGTGCTTTAATGGAGAAGAATGTGAGAATGAGTTTGATGTGATTCACGCAAAACGTTTACTGAAACTAAACTACAACAGCAACCCTTCAGAGATCCTGATTATTACCACCTCTTAGGACTTGACATCACCTTAAGCTAGGGTGACCAAACGTCCTGTCCTGGTAAAGTGATGAAAATGTCCTGCTTTTCATTATTCTTCATTGAGCCATAAAGAAAGACAGGATAAAGAGGAAGAAGAAAACTAAAGATATAAATATCTTATAGTTAGTTTTTGTAAGTTTGTGAGAGCTATTTTGGTTCAATTCGGAGGTATTTTATTTTGTTATTTATTATTTATTTATTTTTCTAATACAGAAGAGACATTATTTCTATCATTATTTCATTCATTATTTTTGAAACCTGTCATAATAAAACATGTTGAGTAACCTCTGAGAAGCATATCTGAATTTGTCTTTGGTTATAGATAGTATTTTCTAGGCTAATATAACAATTTTCTATCCACACAGAGGAGGCATAGCCTACTTTAAATGTAGTGAAATTAATAAGGCATCTTTGAGTAAACTTCGAGTATCATTTGAGTATCTCATTGCCGGGCGAGTGTCCTGGTTTTCGGTAATCAAAATATGGTCACCCATTCACATATGTCCACCCATAATCATTTACACAGTGTTCAGCAACACACCCTGCCTGAAGAATGGCAGTATCTGACTTATTTAACGTATTTCCACCCGTGTTCATCAGATCAGTCATCGGATCTTTTGAGGGAAAATGCAAAAATCTTTTTAGGTTTGAGGAATCTATTGCATACATGTTTTTCCATCATAGTTGCTCAAGTCTTCTTATCTGATAAAAATCACCTCAATTTATTCACATTTAAGATATTATCTGCCTCTTTACATTTCCATCAAGTTTAAAAAAAATGATATCCAAAAATGATGATGTAAATATCTGTGTGTATGTAGAAGTGTTGTTGATGAAAGCAACAGAATAATGAGGTCGGTCTGCAGTGACTCTTCAACACTCAAACACACGAGCTTTTGTTCAACAACGACTATTAAATGTGAGTTTAGCAAACAGAACGGCAACATTCTCCCATCTGAAATGAGTAAGTTAGTGGTTTGTGAGGAAATGAACGCATCTGTTGACACTGCGCTGTCAGATTATGCTGTCAAAATACAAACACAGTAAAATAACAAGGATGAAGACTTGAAAAGAAAGAGCTACAAGCATGTAGGGGGAATTTACATTCACTCCAGTTCTCTGATGATTACAGCCTTTGTGTGAGAGTGTGTGTTGTGAGTGCTGATAACACACACACACACGCGCACACACACATGCCCACACACACGCACGCACACACACACACATGCACACACACACACTTTCACAAGGCTGTAAACCTATATTCCAGATTCAAACAGAATATTTAATATTCTTACTTTTTCTTTCTGAAATATGACCGGCACAAGTTCTCGACTGCTTAAATGCGATTCATCCACATTTATAAAATACGACTGGATGTGATTACAATTATATAATCAGGTAAACGTCTCAGAAATCATAGTCACATGTATAATAATGCATCATTTTTATTTTTCAAACACTTCATTGAGGTGCAGATCGAAACATTATTCTACACTCTTAAAAATAAAGGTTAATATAGGGGTCATAGAAGAACCATTTTGGTTCCCAAAAAACCTTTTAGTGAATCGTTCTAAAAAGAACCATTTTTTGAACATATTAATAATCTAAAGAACCTTTTTCCACTATAAATCAACTTTTGTGGAACAAAATGGTTCTTTATGGAGTCAATGATGCAGATAAAGAACCATTACATTAAATTTAACAGAATGATTATTTATCTTACACAAACCTTTCTCAAAGTTAATAAAACATTGACTTTTGGATGTTTGAACTGACACTAGGAGGAATGAGCCCAAATCATCTCAGAAAATGGTTCTTTTTAGAACGATTCACTAAAAGGTTTTTTGGGAACCAAAATGGTTCTTGTATGACCCCTATTTTGGAACCGTTATTTGTAAGAGTGAAGATGCCTGAGAATCAAGGCGGCACTAGAGATGCGTCTGGTCTGGTTTTTTCAATCCCGCTCCCTCAAGATTATGTGCCGCTCCCGCCAAAAAGATGTCAGATTTGATCAAACCCGCCTGAAACGTTCCCGCAGAAGCCCGTAGGAAGAGGTTTGTGCTGATCTTTCAGTGATCCTTTAGACTCGGTCTCGTTCTGTTGTCTATAATGCATCAGATGTCCAGAGCGCTGTTATTATCATATCATTTTATTTGACGAGTCGGTTCCCGCGCACATACAGTCCTGGTCAGAACTATAGCCATCTTTGGTAAATATAAACAAAGAATCTTGTGAAAATAATTCTGCATTGTTAATCCTTTTGATCTTTCATTAAAAAAAAAATAATTGAAGTAAAAGATTGGAAAATGGGGGGAAATCTCCTAATGAAGTACTTTTTCTTAATAATATGTTGGCCCAACGCATTCTCATCCTAGGGCGTCATATTTGACATATTGTGACATTTCGTCTACATCCAACGCACATGGCACCCTTTAGCGTCAATATAACACGCTTCGGTTATGGGTAGGTTTAGGTCTGGGGTAGTGTTAGGGTTAGACCACTAGGAGGCGCCTTCTGGCCCATACCTATCTGCGTCTCATATTGACGCTAAAGGGTGCCATGTGCGTTGGATGTAGACGAAATGTCAAAAGTGTCAGTATATGACGCCTTGGGATGAGAACGGGCTGGTTGGCCATAATTAACGGGACCCGAACTGCTCAGTGACCCATTTTTGTGCTGATTTTGGATCATTGTCCTGATGTAAGATCCAACCACGGCCCATTATAAGACTTCTAGCTTCTATTTTTTTATCTGATGGCATTTGCTAGAATCCATCATGCCATGTGTCTGAACAAGATGTCCAGGACCTCCAGCAGAAAAACAGGCCTTTATTAAAGGTCCAGCGGCATATTTAACCGCGGGCATGGGGTCCTTTTAATCCCTGTGTGACCCAAACACATCTAGTGTGTGTGCTGCCAAAAAGCTGCTTTTGTTTTGGTTTCATCTGACCATATAATCCAGTCCCTTCTGAAGAT
>CM060630.1:30987363-31012363 GCA_030578275.1 Meda fulgida | reverse complement strand
TAACAGCGTAAGCTTCTGTTGTTGTACGTCACACGCATCACACACATGACCAGCGTCGGCCAATAGCAGTGTTGGGAATAACGGCGTTTAAAAGAACGGCGTTAGGTAACGACGTTAGTTTTTCAGTAACGGGGTAATCTAACTAATTACTTTTCCCGTCGTTACAACGGCGTTAACGTTACTGGACGTTAAATGCGGTGCGTTACCACGGGCGTCAGTTTGGTTTGAAATGTGCTGGGGACAGAGACGCATTCGGAAGTGCATTTTCAGAAATGCTGGTACAAACTTGTCAAACTGTGCTCAACCAGTAAATAAATCGATCGATCCGCAAATGTTATATGAGTTAAGTGGGCTAGTGGTAGATCATTAACCAAGCGTGTCAGAGGTTACGGGTTCGAATCCACACTTGTATAGTTGTTTTTTTCTCTCTCATCAAAACTGAATATGTTCAGCAGGGACACGTTTGTGTGCATTTTATTTTGTGATTTCACCGGAACGAATAGTCTCCACAACGGCGATAGATTGAAGCGCGCGTCCGAGTGAAGACTGTGCGTGACCGCGCGAGCCAGAAGAGAACAACTATCCATGCAACTGATAGCAGCGGGAACGAGCGCTCAGCTTGATTTCAAAAACAACACATTTTAGCGCTAGATCTCTTATTTAATAGCGAACTAAATGAATGCTCTGCTAACTGGAGATGTTTTATTTAGTTGTATTAACATCCATGCCTCAATGTTTGAAAATTTGATTATTTGAAATAAAGTCCTTATTTTTGTTTGTTTTTGCGCACAAAAAGTATTCTCGTCGCTTGATGAACTTAAGATTGAGCCACTGTAGTCACTCGGACTATTTTAACGATGTTTTTAATAACTTTTCGAGGCCGGCAAGTTTCACTCCCTGAAGAAGCCGATGGACTAGTGTGGAGGAGTGATCCAGCGCTCAGATTTCATCACAAATATCTTCATTCGTGTTCTGAAGATGAACGAAGGTCTTACGGGGTTGAACAACATGAGGGCGAGTAAATACTGACAGAGTTTTCATTTTTGGGTGAACTATCCCTTTAAAGCAGCACCTGAACACGACAGGACTGATTCCAGCATTCGACGACTCATTTTGATGTCGCAAGTTAACAACACAGTGGTTCTCAAATGGTGCATCAGGACCTAAAAAGGGTCTCGTGTCTCTTTTCGATGGGTCACAGACAGCAGGGAGGGAAACCACATTAAATGCAACTAATCATGTAATCATAAATGGTTTGGATGGTGAAATAAGTGTAGATTATCAGCTTTTAAAGGGAGGAGGAAACACGTGCCATATCTTTTGTTGTTGATGTCAAAGGTCGTGTCCCCAATATGTCCATTCAAACTCTACAGTGTTTTGTAATGCATAAATAATCATAATCATATATATATATATATATATATATATATATATATATATATATATATATAAAATGAACAATCATTCAATATATATATATATAGTTGCCTAAAATATACTGTAGTAAGATAATTAACTGAAATAAAACTACAGCTGAAATAAAAAGCTAAAACCTAAAGATATTTTAAAAAAACTAATACAAATTACAAAAAAGCAATAAAATAAAACCAAAAAAAAAAAACAGAAAATGATAGCTAATTCAAAAAATGTTTCTAACTTTTTTTTAGCCTGCTTGCTTATAAAATTAATAAATCATAACATACTAATAAGAATGTGAGATATTAATAGTGGAAGTACCACTAATAACCACATTTTGAAAAAATTACATGAGCAATATTGATAACGTATAACAAATGCGACCCAGGTGACATTAAATACATTAGTAGTGAATCACTGGTGTGAAGAACATGAAAGAATTAAAATACAATTTTGTATGATTCAAAATGTTAGTACATGAGAACAAAATCTTTAGTCACCACTTTTAATGTAAAATCTAATGTAAAACCACTTGAGAACCACTGGAATAATAAATATAAACGAGCTTTCAAAAGTTTGGGGTCTGTATGATTTTTTATGCTCAGCAAGGCTGCATTAATTTGATAAAAAAATACAGTAAAAATTGTGAAATATTATTCCAACGTAAAATAACTGTTTTCTATGTGAATTTATAGTAAAGTGTAATTTATTCCTGTGATCAAAGCATCATTACTCCAGTCTTCAGTGTCACATGATCCTTCAGGAATATGATGATCTGATGCTCAAGAAACTTTTATACTTATAATCACTTTATCATACTGTTGTGGAAACATTTTTAAGGATTCTTTGATGAATAGCAAGTTCAAAGGAACGACATTTATTTGAAAATCCTGACTTTTTTTAAACTTTTTGATCCTGTAAATTGTTTTGCGGGCGAATCGCTCCCTAGGGTTCGGAGCAGAGCTGCAGTGTCGCGTATCGGATGGTGTGTGTAACAGCAACAACGTCAAAACGTAAAACATGTCTGAATGTGTGTGTGGACGTGCCGCCAGTGTCCGTCACACCGTGCTCTCCAACATCCACTCCGTGCTGCTGAACGTGACCCTCCGGCTGCAGGGCGGGGACGCGTCAGTGTTCAGGTGAGTGGTGGACTTGTGCCGTCGGGTTCGAGCCCGGCGCGGGTAACTGTGGCTCTGGAATAGAGCATAGTCTCCGTCGAAGGAGAAGCGGTGCCGAGTCCGGGCCAGTTCGCTGGGTAGGAGTCCCATATTGGCTAGCGGGCCCTTCCGCGGGGGTTCGGCCGGACCCGGGCCGGATCCGGGCCCGATCAGGCACAGGGACATGGTGGAGCCCGTGAGGCTGCTGTCCGTGTGTGTGTCGTCGGAGGCCGGCCCGCACACACTGGCCCGCCGGGACGCCGGCGCCGCTTTCTCTGAGCACACGGGCGGGAGATCCACCTTCAGCTCCTCCTGCGTCTCCATCTTCCGGAGAACCAGCGCCTGGCAGTCCTTCCCGCCGGGAGACTCGGGACACTCCTCGCTGCGATGCTTGGACCCGCGGCTCCCGTTCGTCTGCGAGTGCATGTTCACACTCGTGTCTCCCTGCGCTTTCGCCTTGGCCCCGTCGGCGCCGCTGTACGCCTTGTATCGGATCATGAGGATGATGATGAAGACGAGCACGGACGCCACGATGATGCCGCCGATGATGATGATCATGGTCCCGCCGAGGAACTGGCTGGGGACGAAGCGGCAGTGCCCCGTCTCCGCCGCCGTGTGGAACTGAACACACCCCACCACGCGCGTGGCCGTCAGAGACGTGATGCCGTCGTCGTACACCGCTAACACACACAGCTCGTACTCGCGGCCCGCCGCCAGATCGTTGATCTTAAACGTCTTACTCGCCGAGGGAATCATCCTGCACAGACAAGACACCACAGAGAGTCATTCACACACGCCAACTGAACACCTGAGCTGCACAAAGGAATAATATTACTTATAATCATTATTTATCTGTGTATATATATATATATATATATGACAATAAAACTAACATTATTCAAATGAATCAGTGAAATGTTGTTTTGACCTGTTCATTTGAATAAATTACCCAAATGAACTGATTCACTGTAATGATTCATTTGAGAGAAAGAGAGAGATAAGATAATGCTAATAAATACAACAAAAGTAACTAAAGTATAACACAATTACTAAAAATGAAACTAAAATTAAAATGAGCTAAAATAAGCTAATTTAAATTATTAATTATTATTAACAAAATATAAATATTAGATGAAAAAGTAAATCAAAACTTTGAAATGTTGCCTTTTCCACTTACTTAAAAATAAACAAAAATCAAAATGATAACACTGTGTTTGTGTGTGTGTGTGTGTGCGAGTATATGAGTGTGTGTGTGTTGTTTTGAACCTGCTCATTTGAATAAACCACCTGAATGAACTGATTCACTGTAATGAATCAGACTTCCTAATACTTCATTTGAGAGAGAGAGATAGATAGATAGAGAGAGAGAGAGAGAGAGAGAGAGAAAGAGAGAGGGATAAAGGGAGAGAGAGAGAGAGAGAGAGAGGGATAAAGGGAGAGAGAGAGAGCAAATAAAAGATCTCATTCATCAAACATGAGCAGAATGAATTTCTGTGTGAATCATTCATAAAACCATTATTTTGTAAATTAGATTTACGAATGATTTACACAGAAATGGGTTCAAGAATGACACCCAATCTTATAAAAACAGCACTGGCGTGTTTTGTGACGCTACAGCGCTAATCGCTCGTCACTGCGATACTGTCACACCGCTGACAAACACAGTTAGCTACAACTCAACGCCGTCGATAGCTTAGATTCAACTCAACTGAAAGTGTGTATGCGTCAGGCTTTTATATTTCAAAACGTTTCCCAGTTCAATATTTGACGTGTGCAAATGAACCGGCTCACACTAACTAGCGTTATGAGCTGTTTGATGTGTGCTAGCATTCTCTCGGTTCAGTCTGAAATGTCTAGTTGGATTTAAACCTCCCTTCACCTCAGATCCCAGCAGGCTGTGCTTCTGAGCTGCTTTCTGATTGGCCGCTCTGAAACGGGACTGATAATGCATGAGATTGTCCCGGGGGTCGCGGGGTCAAAGCGCTCTGTCATCACTAGCGATGTGCTTTCAGTCTCAGGTCACAGGTTAAGAGGTGGAGAAGATGAGATGGACATTCAGTGATGGAGACCTCAGTGCGCGGCAGAGCGAGGAGGACAGGGGGATTATGGGTATGAGAAGGGAACAGGGAACTGACTATCGCTCACCTCACCATCAGATTCAAACAAAATGACTTTCATATTCCTGTTTAGAAGGTTTTATGGATGCTGGTATGAATTTAATAACTGTCAAATTAGCATTTAGTTCAGTGGTTCTCAAGTGGTTTTACTTCAGAATCAAACATAGTACCAAAATTATTGTTCAAAAATCAAACATTGGCATATATTAATGTTAAAACTGATATTAATTATTATTAATATCAATGTCAATATAACACTAATATATTTTCATTTGAAAACGCATCTTCTCTCTGTTTTGGCCTTCTATCCACACTTATGCCTGGTTCAGATTTTGTCTGTTACGATAGTCACGGTGTCAGATTACACGATTTTGACTCCTACAATCTTGTCGTGTCGTGGACAAGAAACACACACACACACACTCACTCATTCACACAAACGCACTCACTCACAGACACACACTCACTCTCACTCACTCACAAATGCACTCACTCACTCACTCTCGCTCACTCACACACATACACACACACACACACTCACTCTCGCTCACTCACACACATACATACACACACACGCACTCACTCTCGCTCACTCACTCACAGACACACACACACACACACTCACTCTCGCTCACTCACACAAACGCACTCACACACACACATACACACACACACTCACTCTCGCTCACTCACACAAATGGACTCACTCACACACACACACACACACACACACACACACACACGCACTCACTCTCGCTCACTCACTCACTCACATACACACACACGCACACTCACTCACTCACACAAACGAGCTCACTCACACACACACATACATACACACACTCACTCTCACTCACTCACTCACACAAACGCACACACACACACACACACACACACACTCACTCACTCTCGCTCACTCACTCACACACACACTCACTCACGCACACTCACACAAACGCACTCACACACACACACACACACACACACACACACACACGCACACTCACTCTCGCTCACTCACTCACACAAACACACTCACTCTCGCTCACTCACACAAACGCACTCACACACACAGACACACGCACACTCTCGCTCACTCACTCACACAAACACACTCACTCTCGCTCACTCACACAAACGCACTCACACACACACACACACACACACACACTCACTCTCGCTCACTCACTCACACACACACACACACACACACACACACACACACACACACGCACGCTCACTCACTCTCGCTCACTCACTCACACAAACACACTCACTCTCGCTCACTCACACAAACGCACTCACACACACAGACACACGCACACTCTCGCTCACTCACTCACACAAACACACTCACTCTCGCTCACTCACACAAACGCACTCACACACACACACACACACACACTCACTCTCGCTTACTCACTCACACAAACACACTCACTCTCGCTCACTCACACAAACGCACTCACACACACACACACACACACACACACACACACGCACTCTCACTCACTCACTCACACAAACACACACACTCACACAAACACTCACACACACAAACACACACACACACACACACACACACACACACACACACACACACACACAAACACTCACGCTCACTCACACACACACACACACACAAACACACACACACTCACTCGACGGAATCTGGTGTGGAGGACCGGAAAAAAAATCAAACATAATAACAGTAGTATTCGTAAAATTATAGTAGGTTTGCTGCTCCACCATTTTTGGATCTATACTCACTAGCCGCCCGTTGATAACCACTGATTTAGCTAAAGTGCAACGCTGCTCTCGTTCTGTGCAAACATCCGCTTGTCTTTTTCTCAAGGTTTACCGACTGTACTAATGTCCTCCTACATAGAGCCTCAGTAAACAAAAGTCTCTGCTGCCTGATACCCTGCTAATATTGAGATTCTCCTGATAAATGTGCTCTAACAGGTGTCTCCTCGTTCTGCTGACATTCACTTAGCGAGTCCAGCTCGGCTAACCGCAGACATTAACCGACCATTTCCAGATCAGTCTGCAGGCAAAAACATCTTTCTCTATTAATGACGATTACAAATCAGGCGTATATTCAGACAAAAAAAAAGCAAAAATTTCATAAAATGACAGTGGATATTTTAGCATGTTTCTTTTCATTGTTGTGGACTACAGCTCTCATGATGCTCTAGTGACAGCTAACCAGTTCATTTAGGGATATATTCAGTAAAACGGTATGGGCAAACAGTATTCATGTAAATACAGTAATAATGACATTACTGTAACATAGTCACTCCTGCTAACCATTTTGGCGTTAGCCATTAGCCATTATATTTACATGCGTACTTCCAGCGTCTCAGAGCCGCTCCGTTCAAGTAAATGCTGTCTCTGCATGTGCTTTTTGTTTGGGTTTCAAAAAACGTGCATTTGGGAATGCATATAAAGTCTGAGCGAAGTGTTGCACTGTTGTAATTTATACTAATTTAACAATTATAACTAACTAACTATTATAATTTACATGCTTGGAGCATCTCAGCAGCTCAGTTAACAAACTCCATCTCTGCATTACGCGAGTTTGACTATTGTTCCTTTAGGTCTATTTTTATTAGCACAAAAAACTGAATAAGTTAACTCGATTAATCGTCAAAATAATCAACAGATTACGCGTTTAATCTGCAAAAAACAAATGGCCGATCACTCGATCAAGCGAATAATCGACAAATCACTTGATTAATCAGCAAAATACAAGCGACTGATCACTCGATTAATCCGCAAGTTAACCAGCGACTGATTAATCGGTAAGATAATTGGTTAATTACTCAACAAATCGACCGATTACTCAGCAAAGTGGGATAAACAATCGACTGATAACTCGATTAATCTGCAAAAATAATCGGCTGGTTACTCGACTAATCAGCTAATAACAGTGTGATTACTTGATCAACCAAAAAAAAAAAGATCACTTGATTAATCTGCAAATAACCGATAGATAACTCGATTAATCAACAAAATAACAGTCTGACTACTTGATTAATCAGCACACAAAAAACACACAATTGACTGATCACTCGATTAATCAGATAATCGGCTGATTACTCTACTAATCAACAAAAAAACCTACTGATTACTCGATTAATCCCCAAATATAATCTACTGATTACTCAATTAATTGTCAAGATCATCGCCTGATTACTTGATTACCAAAATAATAGTTAGTGACAGCCCTAGATTAGTTAAAACAATTCAAAATGCACCTGCATTGTTTTGCATTTTGTGACTTTCAGTCGAATAAAAGACGATTAAAAGACGAATAAAAGACGATTTTTCTAGTGATATATTTCGTTACTGAAGATTTCTTAAAAAGTGTTAAAATATCGATTAGTCTCATTCTTGCGAACCCAATATCGTGTATCGTCTCGTCTCGTGAGTGAAGTGTACTGTCACACCCCTAGTAAAATGTAATTCCAACAATAAAATTGTGACCAGTGAAAATGCTGAATGACTAGTAACTTTGGAAAACCACTAGCCACAGTGGCTGATGAACATAAAGGTTAATGCCAAGTCTTATTAGCTGCAGACATTTTTATCAGTAAGTCAATGATCAATTTGCAAACAACTCAGGCAGCAACACACGGGTAAAATCTTCGGCTTGATCTCTCCCAAATGTGGAGATAAAGATATCTTCAGAGGAATTGGACTTTGCGAGTGCCATTTAAGAGTCAGTCTGAGGCAGTTCAAGAGACGGAAATCAATTCTCAGTTCAAATATCCACTCACTGCACTGTTTGCTTCCATGTTTTTTTCAGCTAAGAAATTGACATTTGCTTTAGAAGTGTGTAGGTCTCCTGAATCAGAATGAACTGCCGTCGGCCCATGTTTGCTCTCGTGTGCCGTCTCGACCATGTCTGGACAATATCCTAATGTGTTCCTGACACAGGTGCTGATGAACTTACACCAGTCCCCGGGCCTGCTTCTCATCAGACACTGACAAGCAATTAGAGACTCAATTAGCACATATTTTAGAGAGGCGACGCGTGGTGCTGTCTTCACATCATCGGATCATGTAAAACTGTGAATCTTATGAAAAATGATCAACAAATAACCATATCTTCAGCTCATATTTAACTTTAAAATCTAAAGAAAAAAAAAATTATACTTTGTATAAAGATAATATTTTTATATTAATATTTATATTTGAATATAAAACATATATAATATTCACAAATTTTGGCATTGTGGCATAATGTGACAATATCACAGCCATTGATAATTAAGCATTAAAATGCATTAAGCATTTTACCCTCTCAATTTGTAATACTGTAACGCAAAAAAAAGAGTGTAATGTGAATAAAAAATAAAATAATATATAGTACAATTGTAAGAATACATCACGGCAGTATTTGTTTCATTAAAATATTTAGTTTTATATTTAAATAGTTATGTCCAGATAATTTTTTCTACAGGATAATTTCGTTTCTATATTATAATAATGAGAATGATCTTTTATTGCATCACAATAATAAAAAATACTGGGTTGAAAACAACCACTTCTGGGTTATTTTGCAAGTCAGCGCTGGGAGAAATGGGACAGAAAACACATGCTGGGTTATTTTGACCCAGGTTGTTGGGTTTTATACATGAACCCATTTGCGTTCGGTTTTCTGACATAGTGCTGTATGGAAGTAAAATAATGCCAAATGTTTTTGAAACAAAAAGCCTGTTGAATTGGACTACTTGGAAAAAAATATGCATTGCATTAACCCTGCTTGTATTTTAATGCATTGTATTTTTAGGGTTTGCATTTTTATGGGCTGAAATTTAGCATGGTTGAATATTTAAGCTGTGAATATTTAAATTCAAAACATTCCAAACACATTTTCATTAGTAAAATTTCAATAATCCATATTCACCTTTCATATTTCACTTCCAAAATATTCAAACTGATTAAAAATACAACCTATAATATTCAACAGGCGGTTTTCGGTCCATTTTATTTTGCTTTGCAAATTCGCTTCCACAAATTCAGTGGTTCAAATTCGACAGTAAATTCAACGTTGACGTCCAGGAACTGCAGGAAAAGCAGTAGATTACCGAGCATAATCTCCATCTGATGTTAGTCTTCCTCACCAGTAGGGGGTGCAAGCGCGTGTTGTTGACGAAGACCAGAGCAACAGTTCGAGCAAGCCATTCATTCATAAAAACTCATTTACAACAATTGAGCATGCATTAAGTTTTTTGTGATGATTATATGGGTCAGTATATATGCGGAAAAGATGATAAAGGCACAAAAGCTGTTTTTAAATTTAATTAATTAACTTCATTGTTACTTTCCATGTGTAGCCTTACATGTTATCAGCTTTTTCTACCATGAACGGGATTATAATCAGTTTCCCTAAATATCTCATCATAAGTTTCCCCTTCCATCAGGACAAAACGCTTAACGTTGCTTAATGGACTAATACAGTGATATAAAAGACCAAACTCGCACCTTATTGGGGAAGTATGCCTGCCTACATACGTGTTTATATTCCTACATACATGATTAATCTGGGAAGGGTCATAGCACTTTCATATTGTTGTCCTATATTGTCAGTTTAACTGTAACGTAAGTCGCTTTGGATAAAAGCGTCTGCTAAATGACTAAATGTAAAATTGGCTTGACATTCGCACATTTAGGGACCGTCTCTAAAGTAACATTGGTAGTCCTATAGGCCTAAAACGTTTCTAACTTCAAATTATTTGAATAAATTGCGCATTATGCCTGCAATCACCTACATGAACACTTTACAGTTGGTTTTATGACTTCAAGTCATTCTCTTAATGCTATTGAAGTTAGAAACGTGTATACCAATGTCGTATGTAACTTTAGAGACGGTCCCTAAATGTGCGAATGTCCAATGTCAAGCCAATTTATGCCAGTATCACTGAGAAACGCTCAGCTTTAAACTTTGCGCGTTAAGTTCATATTCTGAGGCCTTCTGCTTGCCTGCGGGTTTGGTCTTTTATATCACTGTATTAGTCCATTAAGCTACGTTAGGCGTTTTATATGTCCAGCAGGGGAATCCTGACGTATTGAGGGAAACCCTAGTACTGCATGCAGCACAATCCCTGGAATATAAGCTTGAGGCAACTAAACAACCAATAGATATGGCAAACTCAAATGTAACATTGGATCTGTATACATTCGTATCGGGGGAATAACATTATAATCTCGTTCACGGTAGAGATGCATGTAGGCTACACAGGAAAAGTAATCGTGAAGACACTGAATTTCACATAAAAGATAATAATCACAGATACACTTACATTGTTGTAAATGTCGAATTTGAACCACTGAATTTGTGGAAGTGAATTTGCAAAGCGAAATAAAATGGACCGAAAACCGCCTGTTGAATATTATAGGTTGTATTTTTAATCAGTTTGAATATTTTGGAAGTGAAATATGAAAGGTGAATATGGATGATTGAAATTTTACTAATGAAAATGTGTTTGGAATGTTTTGAATTTAAATATTCACAGCTTAAATATTCAACCATGCTAAATTTCAGCCCATAAAAATGCAAACCCTAAAAATACAATGCATTAAAATACAAGCAGGGTTAATGCAATGCATATTTTTTTCCAAGTAGTCCAATTCAACAGGCTTTTTGTTTTAAAAACATTTGGCATTATTTTACTTCCATAGTGCTGGGTCAGTCAGCCTGATACTGAAAGTTTTCCATTTTAAATAATAAAAACGCACTTAAACAGTCCATATACCATATTTTTATTCAATGGTTAGTCTTTTACAAATCACAAAATACTCAAAAACATTTAGTAAATGTTTAGGACGTGACAGGAGCAGCCAATGGGAACCTGTGGGAAGAAAACTTCTATCAGTGGACTGTTCCAGTTCATTAAATGACAATCATATACAGTGTATTAATGTTTGAAAAGTTACATCAAAAACAGCTTTACCTTTTGCCATCTCGTCTGTCTGATATTTAGCTGAGATGCTAGCGCTAGTCAGTGGAGCGTACGTAAGACATGTCAGTGTTGTGTTTCTGGTCGTGCATTCGTGTGGCGAGAGACGGTGGCGCTGGCGTATTGGCTTTGAGTGTTGATCCGGTGTGTGCTGTGTTTGTTTGTAGAAGGTTAGCGAACCAAGCAGACGTTAGCTGAGACGTACAAGTAAAATGTGAGCCCACAGACATTTTCCTCTTTGCACAGTAATAATTTCATAGGAATGCAATGTAATACAAACCTTAATTTGATTCAGGAAGTTTCCTCTCGGGAAGTTTTCTCTCAGAACAGAACACAAAATGACCAGTATCCGGTTTTAACCGGTTTGACTACCCAACACTGGGTTACACTGACCCAGCACTAGGTAGGTATGTGAGGGCTTCATCAATTGTATTGACAGTAAAAATGACAGAGCAGCTGAGGCCCCGATTACACGTACATGGTTATTTTGAAAAACTGAGACATTTCTCTTCATTTGTGCCCTTCGTTTACATGCAAATGGAGAATTCGCCTCTGAGAATAATTCTTTCTAAAAACTCCCGCCAGAGTGGAGATTTTGTAAAACTTTGTTTGCACGTTTGCATGTAAACTGAGAACTTTAGGCAGCCGACGTCACAGATGTGACAGAACAAAAAAAAGAGAAAGAGGAAATGATTTGTTGATGTTGTTGCTATTTTCTCGTTACACTGCCACCTACAGGTCTGGCATGCTCCTGACGGCATATGTACACGGGTTCGTGTAAACGAACACTTTTCTGAAAACTGACAGATGTGCACAATGTTATTTTTGAAAACGGAGAGGGTGAAATATCAGTTAATGAAAATAGCCGGCCCCGTGTAAACGTAACCTAAAGGCACTTGCACACTGAGCCCGAAATTCACGTCCGAAATTTTCTCACGTAAAAAAAAAAAAACGACCCCACATTATGTCAATCACGCTTGCAAAAAAAAAAAACGGATCGGGTTCGATTTTCTGCGTTTTTCGCATCCATAGCAATCAGTTTGAATGATGTTTTGACAATTCAGAGCCACCGAATCACGAATACGAAAAAACACATGCAAATTTCGGGAGAAAAAAACAGCACCTGGTTAAAAAGGTTAAAAATAACCCAATAAAATGACCCAACCCAATGAATTTTGAAAAAAGTGAGCTGGACATTCCTTGTGAGATTCACCCATGAGCTCTAGTTCAATGTGACCTGTTCAATATCAGTTTAATCTGGGCTTTCATCATGGACTGCGCCTGACCTTTAAACCTCATCCTGAGATATCCGCCTCATTGTTGGAGAAAGTTTCCATCTCTGCTGAGAGTCTGTGGGGTTATCAATAATTCAGCTGATCTTTAAACCACCTGTTATTATGTAAATTCGCTCGGGTTGCACGATACGAGTGTCACCCTTCAGATCTCTGCAGTTGATTTGATTCACAGAAGGTCTGATGTTTCACATGACTGCGGACCAATCGCCTCGACGCACAAACACAAAAGCTGTTTAACACTAAACGTGTCGCAATAAACCAGAGGCAATTTCACGGCTTCCTCTAAAAATTACTGTTTGCCCTTGAAAGCAGTTATCAGTAGTTGCTTGTCATCAGTAGTTGCTTGTTTCTGCCTTGTTCACATTTTTATCGAAAAGGGAAAAGCCATTTTAATGTGAAGTTTTGTCAGCGTCTAATGATGGTCTAATGCGGCTCTGTTGTGTGTTTTGGGCACTTAGTAAGATAAAGGTGTTGTGTTTAAAAGCGTGGCGGCGCTCAGCAGATGCATATTCTTCCAGATCATTCTAGCGTAATGCGCTTGTTGCCTGTAGAGAGGCTCTGCGAGCGGCAATAAATGTCAGAAGTGTTTTACCGCTCGCTAGATGTGCTGCCGTCGCAGACATTAAATTCCATTATGTCGGTTCATGCACCAAGTGCAGGTCTGCTGTCGGAGGCAGGAGGGTGAATACTGTACACTCATACTGAATCACCGAATCACTGAATCACCGAATCACTGAATCACTTAATCAGTGAATCACTAAATAACAGAATCACCAAATCACTGAATCCCTAAATAACAGAATCCCCAAATCATTGAATCACCGAATTACTAAATCACTGAATCACCAAATCACTGAATCCCCAAATCACTGAATTACTGAATCACCAAATCACTGAATCACCAAATTACTGAATCCCCGAATTACTGAATCACCAAATCACTGAATCACCGAATCATTAAATCCCCCAATTACTAAATCACTGAATCACAGAGACAGTCTGTGGCATCTACAGACCTACTGGTTACAAGTTTGGAATAATTAAGTTTTTTTTCATCCATTCATCCATCCATCCATCCATCCAACCATAATTTCTTCCATCCATCCATCCATCCAACCATAATTTCTTCCATCCATCCATAATCGTTCATCTATACATCCATATCCATACATTCATTCATCTATCCATCCATAATTTCTTCCATTCATCCATCCATCCATCCATCCATCCATATTCATTCATCTATCCATCCATAACTTCTTCCATACATCCATCCATTCATCCATCCATCCATTTTCATTCATCTATCCATCCATAATTTCTTCCATCCATCCATCCATCCATCCATATTCATTCATCTATCCATCTATAATTTCTTCCATCCATCCATCCATCCATCCATCCATCCATCCATAATTTCTTCCATCCATCCATCCATCCATCCATCCATAATTTCTTCCATCCATCATCCATCCATCCATAATTTCTTCCATCCATCCATCCGTCCATATCATCCATCCATCCATCCATCCATAATTTCTTGCATCCCTCCATCCCTCCATCCATCCATCCATAATATCTTCCATCCATCCATAATATTTCATGCAGCCACCCATCCATGTTCAATATCAATATACACATCTGGGCTTTTAACATTTTCCACATCTGACCTTTAAACCTTCGGGTTTCTTTCTCTACTGAGAGTCTTTGAGGTTATTAATAATTCAGCTGATCTTTAAACAACCTGTTATTATGTAAATTTGCTCCTGTTTTATTGTCGCCTGTTGGCTGATTCAGTTCACTGATGGAGATCTGTAAACACAATAATATTTTATTATTTAACATAAAAATGTAAATTATAAAGAGAAAAATAAGTAAATAAGTTATATGGATATAAAATTATAATGTTTTACTTGTTCTATATTTTACTATAAATATACACACATATTATATAAATATGACAATAATAACAGGTTCTTTATGACATTTATTGACATTTTAATTATTTGGGAGTTACATAATTATACATATATATATATATATATATATATATATATATATATATATATATATATATATATTCATAAAGCAGATAAATAATAATACAACTAATTGCTTCTTTATACTTTAAAATTTTAAATGTGATATAATTATTACACTAATAATTATTTAATCTGTGTACGTTTTTATAAAATATAATATATATTTAATTGTATTTAATTATAAAATTATATGATCTATGGATACAGATAGATAGAGAGATAGATAGATAGATAGATTAGACATTTTTTTGTTATTATAAAAATAGTTTTGACAGATATTTCTTTACATTTTTATTTTATAGAAATTATAAATGCATATAATCTGAGATCTGTTCTGTCTGTCCTTCTATCCATCTAGCTCTATTAGATTTAGCCTGGAAAGCTGGTAGAATGGGATTCAGCAGTGGCTTTTAATCTTAAATGACTTGATGGATTAGACAGCTCAATAATTGGCGTAACCTGAGGATAAGTGCTTCAGTTAAAGGCACAATAGGGGATCTCGGCAGCTGCCCATTTCATTAGTCACGTCTGTTTTTATGTATCGTAAAAGATGAGGTTTTGTACCTGTACACCAGGGTGTCGTCTACGGTGCTGTTGTACTGGATCTGATACATTCGGATCCCGGGAATGTGGCGTTCGGAGGGCCAGTGGATCACGGCGGCGTTGGCGGTCAGGTTTTCAACCACAACCCTCTTGTTCTGCGGCTTGGTGTCGTTGCTGCCGGATTTGGTGGATGTGGTGATGTCGGAGAGTCCTGGATCCGCCTCCCTCATGTGACCCGTGTTGTTGACGAACAGCGGGAGCGGGATCATGTTGACCTCTACGGCAGCCGTAGCGATTCCTGCGGCGTTGGAGGCGACACAGTTGAAGGCGCCGCTGTCTTTCAGCGTGGTGATCAGGATATCCAGGGTGCCGTTGTCATACAGGATCGTGCGGGAATTGTTATGCACCAACTTTCCATCAGGAAAGCGCCAGTGTATAGTGGGATCGGGGTCGCCCATCGCCTTGCACTTCAGCGTGACGCCTTGACCCTCCATGACGTAGGGTTTGGTGACCTGGTGTTTGGTGATGAGCGGCGGCTCACAGATAAACTCCTCTTCCTGAATGGACCAGAAATACTTGTCCATCAGGTGTTCTGGAGAAGCACAAGTCTCCAGATCGTCCTCTCTCGTCAGGCGGCGCAACCAGAGCAACTCGCAGTTGCAGTGGAGAGGGTTTCCGCCGAAACTCACGGCTAGCTTGTTGGAGCTGGACGTCTTGGGATCCGACAGGACTTGCGCGTGTTGGAACAGCGTGTCCGGCGGGAGCGTCTGAAGGCGGTTTGATGTCATATCCAGGCGTACCAACTTTGTGAGGAGCGTGAAGGTCCCGACGCCGATGTGGTCGATCAGATTGTGGTCCAGCGTTAACGTGTTGATGGTGGTCATCCTGGCGATCGCCTCCCACGGTAACGTCCTCAGGTTATTGTAGGACAAATCCAAGTCCTCGATGGTGGACACGAACTCGTCGAAGGACGTCAGCTCCACGTGGTGAATCTGATTATTGCCCAGGATGAGGTGTCTCAGGTTCATCAAACCCTTCAGCTGGTCGCTGTTGATGACCGTCAGCCGGTTTCCGTCCATGTGTAACGCTCTGAGGGACCTCAAACCCACGAAGGCGTGCGGAGCGATCTGGCTGATGGTGTTGCGTGACAGCGTGAGATGCACCAGACTCGTCATGTTCATGAAGTCTTTCCTGCGGATGGCCGTGATGAAGTTGTCGGTCAGTCGGAGCTCCACGGTCTTGCGGTCGATGGACGGTGGCACGAACAGAAGTCCAGTCTTGGCACAGAGGAGGGTGAGTGTGGGGGAGATGGTCTGACAGATGCAGCGACCCGGGCAATGCTGAGCCTTTACCAGCGCGCCGATCACCAGCACATAAAACACCAGCCTCTCCATGACTCATCAGCTTCCTAGTCCTGCAGAAACACACAGAACGAGACGTCAGGATTTACACAACACACAAACGCTTGTGAGGCAGGATTGCAGGGCTAAGTATAAAAAGTATAGATAATGGAACAGTATTATTATTTCGCGCCCTTCAAATGCAACCAATGTAAACGGTGCGCTCATCTGTCAGTTGTGCAGTTACCCAAAATCTCCAGAATGAAGTTACACTCTTAAAAATAAAGGTTAAAAAATAGGGGTCATAGAAGAACCATTTTGGTTCCCAAAAAACTTTTAGTGAATCGTTCTAAAAATAACCATTTTCTGAGATGATTTGGCCGCTCATTCCACCTAGTGTCAACATCCAAAAGTACTTGAGAAAGGTTTGTGTAAGATAAATAATCATTCTGTTAAATTTAATGTAATGGTTCTTTATCTGCATCATTGACTCCATAAAGAACCATTTTGTTCCACAAAAGTTTATTTATAGTGGAAAAAGTTTCTTTAGATTATTAACATGTTCAAAAAATGGTTCTTTTTGGAACGATTCTCTAAAAGTTTTTTGGGAACCAAAATGGTTCTTCTATGACCCCTATTTTGGAACCTTTATTTTTAAGAGTGTAGAACCCATCACGTCACTGATATGTGTTTTGCTAAATATAAATACATCAAAAACTGTACATGGTATGTGTTTTTTAAATCAAGTGATCAAAGTGCTCGTTGCCGCTGCGATCTGTGGTGTGGATACGGTGTTTTCTCGTGTGGTCTTGGTCTCGACTTGGTCTGTCTTGGTCTTGGTCTCAGTCTTGGTCTCAACTTGGTCTGTCTTAGTCTTGGTCTTGGTCTCAGTCTTGGTCTCGACTTGGTCTCAGTCTTGGTCTCGACTTGGTCTGTCTTGGTCTTGGTCTCAGTCTTGGTCTCGACTTGGTCTCGACGTGGTCTGTCTTGGTCTTGGTCTCAGTCTTGGTCTCGACTTGGTCTGTCTTGGTCTTGGTCTTGGTCTCAGTCTTGGTCTCGACTTGGTCTGTCTTGGTCTTGGTCTCAGTCTTGGTCTCTACTTGGTCTCGACGTGGTCTCAGTCTAGGGCTTGGTCTCGACTTGGTCTGTCTTGATCTGTCTTGGTCTTGGTCTCAGTCTTGGTCTCGACTTGGTCTGTCTTGGTCTTGGTCTCAGTCTTGGTCTCGACTTGGTCTGTCTTGGTCTTGGTCTTGTCTTGGTCTCGATACCAGTTTAGGCGGTCTTGACTACAAGTCTAGTAAATAGCAACTAGATTATGTTTTCTTAGCGATAGATGCAATTTACACTAAGCGAACGTACCAGTAGAGTCTATTTAAAATATGTAAAAATAGCAGTTCCCTTTCGTTGTCACTCCGAGTTACGTCGGATGACGACGAATGGGGTTTCGCTTAGAAAGCCTATCAGCTTCGAGTATTACAAAACGAGCCAATGGCAAAGAAATGCCATGGGTCTGCGGAATTTGCATAACGTAACTCCGCCCCACCTCGTGGGTATAAAAGGAGGACGCTGGCAACATGCAGTTATGTTTTCGCTTCGGAGCCAAGAGCATCTCTTCACTCCACAAGCCATCTCTGAAATTGTCAGCTTTTTACAAACGAGTTCCTCTGGTGTTGGTGTTTGTGGGCGATATCCAGCGAGCGCGCGCTTCCTGCTGATCTGTGCAGTGGTTTTGCCAGAGAGTGCGTGTCTCCCCGGGCGCCTCGACATCAGAGTGTTTCTCTCTCTCACAAAAAGAGCTCGCACGCGGCACGTCTTTTTAAAGACGGCTCGCCCGTGCTTTAAAAAAAAAAAAAAAAAAGTGGCGGCAGATTGGTATCGGACTCTGATGGGCACGAGCGCTGTCTAGTGTGTAGGGCTTTTATCATGCTTGTACAGCGCTCGTGGGTGATTCATGTTCTCTCTGGGAACATGATCATCGCGTCATTTAGGTCGAGACTCAATGAACTCGCAAGAGTGAGAGTCCCCTCATCCACACCCCGATCTAGCGCCCCCCCAAAAAAAAAAAAAAAAAAAAGAACGAGGGGTGCTGCTTCGGCTGGTGGCCAGGGTGACCTGAGGGTTATAGTCTGGATCAAGGCGCCGACTATCTGTCCGCGACCCCAGCTCCCTCCTGTGTGACGGTGCCCGCTAGTGAACCTCCGATTCCCGCGAGTCGACCTTCGGGTGGCCCGCGGGTTTCGGTTGAAGCTACAGAGAAAGATGCTATGTCTGTTGTAACATCATAAGGTGGGCTTGGTTCTTCTGGAAGTGACGACTCGTCACAGCTGCCACCTTCTGGTGTGTTATGCTGTGCCTGAGTCTGATCCGGAGATGACGGCCATGCTTTCCTGGGACGATTGGTTTTGGGTAAGGCCGCCGACCCGCGTCCACGGCAAACCCCAATATCTTTCCTCCCGGACGTGCATGATGAGATCTCGATGTCCTGAAAGACCCCCGTGTCTTCTCAGGACCGTTCGTTGGTCTCATCCGCCTTTCCCCCCTCACGGGGCCGCTGCCCATGGGTACACTGGGGTCCCCCCGGTTGAAGCGCTCTGTTGCGATGCTACTGTGTCCTCAGAGTGCTTCCCGGCGCTATCTTAAGCACCCGTCCGAAGCCTGTAGTTATTTTCGTCTACACTAATCTGTGGCGAATTCCTATAGTGCCACAGGACAGGCAGCCGCCTCACTGCATTCCGTGACCGTTCTGTGGTCTACCTGGCCCAGATGCTCACGGTTTTGCAGGAGGGCGGGACTGACTCGAGGCTCTTAATGAGCTACCCAGCGCGCCGCCGCTGACCTTGCTCTCCGAGCGACGAAGGTGGCCACGCGCCCTCCGAGTCAGGTGATGTTTACCACTCTGGGGCTGACCGGTCTGATGTGCTGGAGGTCGGTAGATTCGTCTGCTCACCCCCACGTCCCAGGTCGGCCCCTTCGGCGGTGCGGTTGAGTTCTTCTGCCCAATAGTTCTTAACCGCCCGGGAGCAGATTGAGGTTGTTCTGCCGACGGCCCCGCCGTCCGCTCGAAAAAAGGCCCCTCAGTCTGCCAACCGCCGAAGGCGCCCTCCCATTGTCACAACCCCGCCCGTTCATCCGGGCTGGCTTGGAAGACCGTGGGGGGATGCCTCAGCCCTCTCCAGCCCCGCCCCCCGCTAGACGCCGGGTTAAGCGGCGCTTTTTGAGATGGGCTGCTCAGAGATGGGACTCAGTTCTTCCAGGAGTTGGTAGCAGGGCCACTCCTTTCCCCGGTGGAGGGCTGGGGAAGTATCCTTATTCAAAAAGAACTGACTCTCTCGTCTCTGAGCACACAGAGTTCTCGGACGACACAGAGCGCCGCCCACCAGCCGTGCTCTCCTCGTCCCCCTCTGTCCCAGAGTCGGTTGACACGGCGTGCCGCCCACGGGCCGTTTCGTCCCTGTCCCACTCTGTCGCCAGACCCCTGGCAGAGCAGGCCCCCGTGGAACGCTGGTCCTTCCCTGGCCTCCTCTGTCAGGGCGCGGAGCTTAACTGCGCCCCCACACCGGATCGCTATGCCGTCCACGTCCGGGCCAGTTACTCCGCTTCGCTGCCCCTCCGGGGGGACGCCGGTGGTCCGCATGACCCCGCTGGTACAGTTCCTAGAAGCCTGGCTAGAGCTTCCCCAACTGTCCCGCTGGGTCGCCTGCACCGTCCGGTTCGGCTATGCGATTCAGTTCGCACGGTCTCCTCCCCGATACAGGGGAGTCCGCTCCACTTTGGTCGGTGGCAACGCCCCGATCATGCGAGCAGAGATTGCCACCCTGCTGGCGAAGGGTGCAATCGAGACTGTCCCTCCAGCCGAGATGAGGTCCGGCTTCTACAGCCCTTACTTCATTGTCCCCAAGAAAACCGGTGGGTTACGACCAATCCTGGACCTGCGAGTATTGAATCGCTCCCTTCTCAGGAGGCCGTTCAAAATGCTCACCGCCAAACGCATTTTCGAATGTGTGCGGCCCCAGGATTGGTTTGCAGCGATCGACCTGAAGGACGCCTACTTTCATGTCTCCATTCTCCCTCGTCACAGACCGTTCCTCCGGTTTGCTTTCGAGGGACAGGCATATCAGTACGCGGTTTTCCCGTTCGGGCTTGCCCTGTCCCCTCGCGTCTTCACGAAGGTCGTCGAGGCAGCCCTTGTTCCCCTTCGGGTTCACGGGGTTCGCATCCTGAACTATCTCGACGACTGGCTGATTATAGCTCACTCTCGAGACCAGGTTTGCGAACACAGGGACCTTGTGCTCCGGCACTTAGCCCGTCTGGGCCTTCGGGTCAACTGGGAGAAGAGCAAACTTTGCCCCGTGCAGAGGATCTCTTTTCTCGGTATGGACATCGACTCGGTCGCCATGTCCGCGCAGCTTAATAGGAAGCGCGCGCAGTCACTGCTGACTTGTCTGAGACAAATACAGGGCAAGAAAGCGGTTCCACTGAAACATTTTCAGAGGCTCCTGGGGCATATGGCATCTGCAGCCGCGGTCACGCCGCTCGGATTGCTTCATATGAGACCGCTTCAGCTTTGGCTTCGCGACCGAGTCCCGAGGTGGGCATGGCAACAAGGCAAGCTCCGAGTTCCAGTGACTTCGAGCTGCCGTCAGACCTTCACCCCGTGGTTGAACCTCAGTTTTCTCAGGGCTGGTGTCCCCCTGGAACGAGCGTCGAGGCATGTTGTTGTCTCAACAGATGCCTCCACCACGGGCTGGGGCGCCATGTGCAATGGTCATGCTGCCGCAGGCTCCTGGACAGGACCCCGCCGCCTATGGCATGTCAATTGCCTCGAGTTGCTGGCAGTACGCCTTGCTCTGCACCGCTTCCGAGCGCTGCTCATGGGTCAACACGTACTAGTCCGATCAGACAATACCGCCACAGTAGCGTACATCAACCATCAAGGTGGTCTACGCTCCCGCCGTATGTCGCAACTCGCTCGCCACCTCCTCCTATGGAGTCAGAAGCATCTGAGGTCCCTTCGTGCTATTCACATTCCCGGAGCCCTGAACCGTGCTGCCGACGAGCTGTCACGGCTTCAGCCCCTCCCTGGAGAATGGCGACTCCATCCCCAGTCGGTCCAGCTGATTTGGGACCAGTTTGGCGACGCACAGATAGATCTGTTTGCCTCCCGCGACTCATCCCATTGCGCCCAGTTTTATTCTCTGACCGAGGGCACGCTCGGCACGGATGCACTGGCGCACAGCTGGCCGCGGGGCCGCAAGTATGCGTTTCCCCCAGTGAGCCTTCTTGCGCAGCTCCTGCGCAAGGTCAGGGAGGACGAGGAGCAAGTCCTTCTGGTTGCGCCGTACTGGCCCACCCGGACTTGGTTCTCCGAACTAGTGCTCCTCGCGACAGCCCCTCCTTGGCCAATTCCTCTGAGGAAGGACCTCCTTTCTCAGGGACGGGGCATTCTATGGCACCCTCGTCCCGATCTGTGGAACCTCCACGTGTGGCTCCTCGACGGGACGAGACAGGTTTGAGTACCCTACCACCTGCGGTGGTGGCTACCATCACTTCCGCTAGAGCATCGTCCACGAGACATGCCTACGCGTTGAAGTGGAACCTATTCGTCAATTGGTGCTCTTCTCGCCGAGAAGATCCCCGGAGTTGTTCGATCAGTCTCGTGCTTTCCTTCCTTCAAGATGGGTTGGAGCGAAGGCTGTCTCCCTCCACCCTCAAAGTTTATGTTGCCGCTATTGCCGCTCACCACGACTTAGTGGAAGGTAAGTCCATAGGGAAGCACGACCTGATCGTCAGGTTCCTGAGGGGGGCGAGGAGACTGAATCCTCCTCGCTCTCCTCTCGTTCCCTCTTGGGACCTCTCAGTGGTTCTAAGTGCCCTGCGGAGTGCTCCCTTTGAGCCTTTGCAATCAGTGGAGCTTAAGTTCCTGTCAATGAAGACAGCGCTCCTGATTGCATTGGCTTCTCTCAAGAGGGTCGGGGACCTGCACGCATTCTCCGTTGACGAAGCGTGCCTAGAGTTCGGGCCGGCCGGTTCTCACGTGATCCTGAGACCCCGGCCTGGATATGTGCCCAAGGTTCCTACCACTCCCTTCCGGGACCAGGTGGTGAACCTGCAAGCGCTGCCCTCGGAGGAGGCAGACCCAGCCTTGGCACTGCTCTGTCCAGTACGCGCTCTCCGCGCTTATGTAGACAGGACGCAGTGTTTCAGGACCTCAGACCAGCTCTTTGTCTGTTATGGTGGGAAGCTGAAGGGAAAGGCTCTCTCAAAGCAGAGGTTGTCTCACTGGATCGTGGACACCATTGCTTTGGCTTACCAGCAGCAAGGTCGACCGTGCCCCCTTGGTGTGACCGCCCACTCCACCCGGAGTGTGGCATCCTCCTGGGCGCTGGCGCATGGCGCCTCGCTGGCAGACATCTGCAGAGCTGCAGGCTGGGCGACACCGAACACATTCGCCAGATTCTATAATCTCCGAGTGGAGCCAGTGTCCTCTCGTGTTCTCGCTTCAAACAGCTAGTTCCGGACCCGCTCAGGTGTCTTCGCTTGCTCGCCATTCCACTCCGCGGACTGGATACGTGCGATATTCTGCTCAGGTGAGCTTCTCCGAAAGCCCTGAGTTCCTCCAGCACCCCTGATGCTAGCGCCAGTGTCTATTGCCTGGGCGTCGGCTAGGTGCCTCCGTGTGCATGGTACCTCCCATGAGCTACCCCCACACGTGTATTTCCACTGTAAGCCTCTTTGAGCATGTGTCTTTCCCTCGGCAAGCCACCTTGCCACCCCTGAGGTTGAAATATTCCACCTGCGGCTGGACACCTCAGAGTTTCTCCATATGTTACTATCAGGTCATATGTGTATTTTCAAATGCCCCCCCCACTGGGTTGGTGATAATTGCATATTTCCCCTTAAAAGCTTGGGATATGCTTCCCAGTGTACCTTGGTATTCCTGTGTTAAATAGGAGTCCTTCGTCCTAAGATCTCGAGGGCTCAGATTTTTCGCAGGGCGCTGGAAGACAGCTGTGAAGGTGGCGTGATTTGACTGGTAACCCCATTCGTCGTCATCCGACGTAACTCGGAGTGACAACGAAAGGGAACGTCTCGGTTACGTATGTAACCCTCGTTCCCTGAGTAGGGAACGGAGACGTTACGTCTTCCTGCCACTTCCGCTGTTCGCGGGGATCGCCCGAGTTCAGTCTTGGCTCCTCAGCGATAAAACATAACTGCATGTTGCCAGCGTCCTCCTTTTATACCCACGAGGTGGGGCGGAGTTACGTTATGCAAATTCCGCAGACCCATGGCATTTCTTTGCCATTGGCTCGTTTTGTAATACTCGAAGCTGATAGGCTTTCTAAGCGAAACCCCATTCGTCGTCATCCGACGTAACGTCTCCGTTCCCTACTCAGGGAACGAGGGTTACATACGTAACCGAGACGTTTTTCTTTGCAATCAGTGTAAATATTATGTAGATGCTATTTATTAGGGATGCACCAATATAAAAATTTTGGCCGATACCGCTAACGTTAATTCTTCATATTAGAAAGCCGATAACCGATATATTGGCTGATAAATATAAATCTTTTATTTAATTTTTGAGAGTCTGATTACAAAACTAAAAGTCTCACTATAAAAAGCCATGTCCCGAGCACAATTACAATGTTCTCATTAAAATGTTATGTAGACTTTATGACAGACTTGCGCTGCACATGTTGCACTTCACTGTATTTTCTTTTTTGAAGGGATTCAAATCATATTTTAAGCAATTCAAAACCATCATGTTGAACAGTGCGCATCTGAAGCGTCTCAGCTGAAGGAAATAATACATTATTTATCGGCTTTAATATATCGGCCAAATATTCTTATCGTGCCAATAATGATCATATTAAAAATGAACATATATCGGCAGATACCAATATGGTGGCCGATATATCATACATCCCTACTAATTATACTTATAAACAGTGTTAGATACTACTTACAGTGTTGTTGTACATTAAACAGTATGTAATAATAACAGAGTGTAAATGATTATACTTGCATGTATATACTCCTACCCCCTTTATTTCCACTTTTCAGATATTTTCGAATTCGGTAAAAGGTTGATTCGAACTCTGGTCGATTTGCGATATTGCTA
>CM060630.1:30902363-30982363 GCA_030578275.1 Meda fulgida | reverse complement strand
TAAAGTCTCTGTAAACGCCGGCGCTAATCGATAAGTCTAATATGAGTCCGAGTTCACTGCGGCCGATGCGCCAGCGGTGAGGTGTGTGTGTGTGTGTTCAGTGCTAACTGGGACACGGTGGAGTGTGTGGCGGAGCGATTCCTGTCTCTGTCTCGGAGGACTCGCTCCATTGATCCGCCGTATCTCCGGGAACACAGGGAAAAACACTGTTTCCAAGGCAACTCTGCGGAAGAATGTAGGTCTGTGAATGCCATTAAAGGATTAGTTCACTTAAAAAAAACTTTTGCTGATAATTTACTCCCCCCATGTCATCCAAGATGTCCATGTCTTTCTTTCTTCAGTCGAAAAGAAATGAAGGTTTTTGATGAAAACATTCCAGGATTTTTCTCCATATAATGGACTTCAATGGGCTCCAAACGGTTCAAGGTCCAAATGAGCGTTTCAGTGCAGCTTCAAAGGGCTTTAAACGACACCAGACGATGAATAAGGGTCTTATCTAGCGAAACCAGCGTCATTTCAAAAATTCATAAAAAGTTGAAGTTTATAAGCACAAACGCTCGCCTTGCTCTGTTCTGTGATGCGTGTTCGTGACGTCACGTAATACGCAATTACGTTGAAAAGGTCTCACAGAACAGAGCAAGGCGAGCGTTTGTGCTTATAAAACTTTAACTTTTTTATGTATTTGTGAAATGACGGATGGTTTCGCTAGATAAGACCCTTATTCATCGTCTGGTGGCGTTTAAAGCCCTTTGAAGCTGCACTGAAACGCTCATTTGGACCTTGAACCGTTTGGACCCCATTGAAGTCCATTATATGGAGAAAAATCCTGGAATGTTTTCATCAAAAACCTTCATTTCTTTTCGACTGAAGAAAGAAAGACATGGACATCTTGGATGACATGGGGGGGAGTAAATTATCAGCAGAAGTTTTTTTAAAAAGTGAACTAATCTTTAAGGTCTTGATGGAGATAGGACAGGTATTGAATATTTACAAGTGCTTTAAAGAGCGCGAAGACCTGACATCGCATGCAGATTCGTCTCGAGTGAAACACGAACGTCAAAGTGAGGCGCTGGATTTCTAAAGCATCGTCACGTCACTGGGACTCACTGGGACCAGTGCAGGGATTGACTGTGCTTAACATATCAAATGATCAAATCTAGTTCTTTTAACCTTTAGACAAAACGGTATTTTGTTGAGTAACATAATTGAAACGAGGCTCATATTGTCTGATATAGTGAGAATATAGAGCAGAAAAAAGCTCTTTTATTCAGAGGTTCAAACTGAGCAAAAACTGCAAGAAATGAATCTCTGATGCACTGAATGTAAATCAATGATCTTTATTACAGTAGAGCACACACTTGCATTTTAATATCTGCCAATAATGTCTTAGTAAGATATTTAATGCTTTGTTTTATGATCAAATCTCTGTAGTTTTAAAACATGTACAATAATGCAATGCATGATGAAAGATTTTTCTTTTAAAAAAGTTTGATAATCAAGTAAACCCAGTCAGTAAGTGTTATAAATATAAGGATATTCTTACATTTACTTGATAAAAATCAATGCAGATCTGACACGTGAAGCACGAGCTGAAGGTTTGTACAATTATACTAAAAGACTTTTACGTGAACGAAGTCTAAACTATCAATCAGACGACAGAAACCTGTATTTTTCTTTGAAAATAAGTGAGGAATGAGTGAAAAATGATTTTTTTGTGGTAATCCACCATGCTGTTGACTGAGCTTAACCCAGAATATTCCTTTAAAACTGCGTAAGCTCTTTCTTGCGACTGTAAATAAATAATAATCAAGTGTCTGTTTGAGCAGAGCAGATTTCCGAAAGTCTGCGGTACTTTTTCATAGAAATACTTCCTTCACTTACAACACAAACAACTCATACATTTTTCAAACGTTAGAGAGTTCAAAAGGTTCAGCTGAACATGAAACTTTCATCAAATGTGCAGGTGTGTGTCACACACACACAGCTGAATAACTCTCGTTACACCTCATTAACGAGACTACATGATAAATGAAATGACAAAAAATGTAACTACAATTAACATGAAAAATAAAAATATAAAAATAAAGCTAATTCAAAATATTAATACATACAATTAATAATAAAATAAAATTAATAATTACTATAATTCAATATAAATTAATATAATTAATATAATTTATAATTAATATAATTCAAAAATTAATTATTCAAAAATTATAATTATATAATTTAAAATTAATATAATTCAAAATTTAAATATTATTTAAAAATATTTAAAATTAATACTATTTTTTATGTTAAATTAATAAAATATATGAAAATAAAATAAATAAAATAAACACTGCTTTGAAAATAAAACAGTAGTGGTCAAAAGTATTTATATATATATTAGATATGGGCGAAGAACAGAAAAACTCAACTTGGTATTTATCTGGTATTTATCTAATTAACTACAGGTTTTATTTTACCATACAAAAAAAAATGCAATGCTTAGATAAACAAACACACATTGACTGCAACATTAATTTAGTTTGTTCTCTCTTGTTTTTGCATGTGTTCATAATTTCTTTGCATGACAACCTACTGTAGATAAAAATGATGCTGGCACAATTTAGCAATGGTTTCATTGCGTTATTATATAATTAAACTCCCAAGCACAACTACACAATATGACTATACAAAATCTTTAATAACATCCAAATAAAGGCTGAATATGACAACTGTATAGGCTGGAAACTTCACTTTTAAAGCTCAAAAGCCTCCCAATAAACAGCCTCTTTTGCCTATTTCTTCATGGGAAATGATGTTGCTGAATAATTTCTGTGTAATTCGCTTGTAAACAGAGACGTTTCTCTGGAGGATGTGCTTGTGTGTGTGTCCGAGTGTGGTCTAATAACGCATCAGTCACACACTATTATGAAGGGAAATTTAACGAGATGAATCACTCTCCGAACTGTAATGAGCATTTTAATAAGCTGCAGTACCTCTCCAGACAACACTGCAGCGAGATTTATCACAAATAATCAAAAAGTCACGACTGAGAACATGCGACGCAGGCGTGACTGTTCCCGAGCCCCCCCGCAGACGGGACACTATGTGAGGAACCAGCTCAAACTCCTTCACGGATCCGTTAATGAGCAGAACAATCCCTTCTCCACGCCGGCCAGTCGCAAGCTCTTTGCCTTTAAAAGTGCATTTCACGCTGCATTATGACTATTACGGTCTTTAAACCCTCGCTCCAGTGAGCCGCATTAGCATTAGCATTAGCAGTTCAGCTGCTTTCACCCACGAATCTGTCATCGTTTACTCAACACAAACAATACGCTGTCTTTTTTATCCATACAATGAAAGTCTGTTGTTTTCACATCAGAAGAAAGTCATTCATAAAGGTTTGAAACAACATTAAGGCACGGAAATGATGTCATGCTTACACTTTTAGATGAACTATCCATTTAAAGCGAGACACTGCAGGTGAATAGGGTAAAAATGTTAACTTACAGATATCACCATGAAACTTTACCAGTTGATCACTCACATGAATAGGAGAAAAAAACGTATTGCAAGTTTTCTGTAATTTTATGTTTAAATTTGCTAATCAGGCTATATCTAATTAAATATGCGCTCATTTGCATATATTTTGAAGTGACAAATCTGACCATTGAAAAAAACAAGGTTCAAAATTATTTGTGCATTTTGTTGATATATTCAATGAAAAAACATTACTATAGGGGATTATGAATATCTCCTTTTGTTACCCTGTAAATCAGAAAATACTGGTAATAGCCTTAAAAAATTGATTTCGGCCCTATTTTTAGGCATAAAATGTCATATAAATCAGGCCAAGAATAATATCAACAAATCCCTCTGAACAAACCTTCACAATATAGTTAGGAATACGACTGTAAGTTTGGTGTATGTAGTGAAAATCATCACTAGGAGTGTGAGAATAAACTCATTTTGAGAAAACGTCCTTTAAAGATTTTTATGGCAAAATTCCATTAATTTCTATTGAAAGCCATGAATTACAGACAAAATATGCTTTTGGTCCAAGTAAAATCCATGTCTCACACTGTTTAACATCCAAAACTCATTATTGCTTCATCTATCACTGATCAAAACATCCAAATCAACACAGGTGAGTAAATCTATCACCCCTTTAGTAGACGTCACAGAAACATCACGTCACGGTTCTGAAGATGCAGTCGCAACTGTCAGGGTATGACAACAAACTTTAAACATGTCGTATAAGAAACAATCACTCTAATAAATACAAATACAAATTTGAACTACCGCGGAAATGTCAGAGCGTGTCACGTGACAATTCTGAACGAATCACGTTGTCAGAAATTGGCAGAGCCAATGAGATTGTGCATTTCGAGTTAAATGGCCATGATTGGTTGCTGATAAACAGGAAATGACCATATTTGGATCCGACAGCATTGTTCATGAAATGAACGAATCTTTTTTCGAGTCATTTCGTTCGTGTAATGAACAAAATGAATCGAAAAAAGACTTGTTCATTTTGATGAACGAGTTCGAACAGGAGAGTCACGAACGCGCATCACAGAACAGAGCAAGGCGAGCGTTTGTGCTTATAAAACTTTAACTTTTTTATTTATTTTCGAAATGACGGCTCGTTTCGCTAGATAAGACCCTTATTCATCGTCTGGTGTCGTTTAAAGCCCTTTGAAGCTGCACTGAAACTGTCATTTGGACCTTGAACCGTTTGGACCCCATTGAAGTCCATTATATGGAGAAAAATCCTGGAATGTTTTCATCAAAAACCTTCATTTCTTTTCGACTGAAGAAAGAAAGACATGGACATCTTGGATGACATGGGGGGGGGGGGGGGGGAGTAAAGTGTCAGCAAACGTTTTTTTTTAAAAGTGAACTAATCCTTTAACACATATACGGCTGCACATTTCTGTAGTTCAACCCTCCAGACGTCATAGACCTCCACTAGGAGTGAATTATACTGAGATTATAGAGAAATCATTCGAATATGAGTGCCAGTGCTTGAAGATTCAACTTTAAATATTTATTCTAAAACTGTCGCCTGTGTGTTTTAAAGTTTACCTCTGGGTTTACCAGTCCAGCACGACCTTTACAGATCTTTTGTTATTTTCAATGCTGACTTTTACAAGAGTCCTCAGAGATGATTGGAGCTCGAGAGTCTGAAAGTGAGCCACACACCTCGAGAACGAGCTTACACACATCGAAAACACCAGATCACGACTCAAGCTACAGGAGAGCTATTTACACTCAGAGTATTCGACAAAAAACGAATAAAGATTACTACACTCTTAAAAATAACGGTTCCAAAATACGGGTCATAGAAGAACCATTTTGGTTCCCAAAAAACCTTCTAGTGAATCATTCTAAAAAGAACCATTTTTTGAACATATTAATAATCTAAAGAACCTTTTTCCACTATAAATCAACTTTTGTGGAACAAAATGGTTCTTTATGGAGTCAATGATGCAGATAAAGAACCATTACATTACATTTAACAGAATGATTATTTATCTTACACAAACCTTTCTCAAAGTTAATAAAACATTGACTTTTGGATGTTTGAACTGACACTAGGAGGAATGAGCCCAAATCATCTCAGAAAATGGTTCTTTTTAGAACGATTCACTAAAAGGATTTTTGGGAACCAAAATGGTTCTTCTATGACCCCTATTTAGGAACCTTTATTTTTAAGAGTGTTACTAATAATAATAATATAAAATATTATACTGTATATAACATTTTGATATAATACTAACCTTTTTAATATGTATGTATGTATATATATATATATATATTAGGGGTGTAACGATACACGTATTCGTATTTAACCGTTCGGTACGAGGCTTTCGGTTCGGTTCTCGGTACGCATTTTCAAACCGAACGGTTCGTTGGACCATTTTTCCTGCCGGCCAAAATTTAGTTATTTCAAATGTAGGCGCGTCGCACGTGGCAAGCGCGCTCGAGATGCTGGCGCGACCACAACATTGCCCAACATCAAATGGCAAATATAATGTAAGCGGAACGAAACTGAGCTACTCGTTATTATTTGGTTACACCGACGGACACTTTAACAGTTTGGACCAATGCAGCGCGAGCCGATCTTGATTAAGCAGCACTGTTACTACACAGCGAGATCCAGTAAAGAAAGCATTTGAATTCGCTACTGAAGTGATAACATCATCGCTGCGAGATCTAGAGAGAAGCATTCACATTTCTCTGTTATTAACGGATCAAACAGCCCTGACGTGGAAACCAGGAAGAAACATTGTGCCATGAATGAACTATCCAGTGTCCACAGATCAGCAACATTCACCATGGGTTTACTGTAGTAACTCAATGTAACCATGCAAGTTTGGCAGGAATAGTAGGTTATAATGCTTTCAAGTAACATTACGTTGGTTTTATTTTGACATTATGAATACAAATGCTGCCCTCAAATGTTAATCTGACTAAAATAAACCTTTGTTTATAACTACTACAATATTACATTTCATTTTGTCCAAGGAGCTGTTTTGTTTTATATGCTCCTAAGAAGAGTCAATTATAGCTCAATCATTGCTCAAAGTAAAAAAAAAAAAAAAATCATACTTTATGATGTTAGTTTTAATAAAAATATAATTAAAAAAATTAAATCAAGGAAATTTCTCTGGCATTTCTTTCTTTTCTGTATCGAAAATGTACCGAACCGTACCGAACCGTGACACAAGTGTATCGTATCGAACCGAACCGTGAATTTTGTGAACCGTTACACCCCTAATATATATATATATATATAATTTATAAATATAATTTAGATTTAGATATATGTAAATGTATAATATTTAACTTTTTCAAAAATAATTAAATAAATGATATACATAAATATAATATTATTATATATAATAGTATTTACATTTAACATATTTAGCTCTTTTTAAAAAAAAACATTTAAATTATCAATCTATATATACTGTATATATATATATATATATATATATATCATATACATATTTAGATATCACATTTAAATGTATAATATTTAACTTGCCAAATAAAAAAATAAAAAGCTAATTAGTTTTTTCTGTAATATTAAGAATCATTCAGTTTCACAGTTATTGGTGTCGTTTAACTGAGCCTTCTTCATGTACGCTTTAAGTGTGTTTGGTTCAAGTGTTCTGGCATCATGTAGACACTGTGTGATTCGTAAGAAGCTCTTTAGTAGAGCGAGCGTGTGTGACATTAGAGAGCCGTGTGTGTGTGTGTGTGTGTGTGTGTGACCCAGAGCGCTTCATATCCACATGACTACTGACGACACGTCTAATTTTTGTTTGTTTGAGCTGCGATAGAAAGGTTAAAGCTCCTGTTCCGTGACTTCTGTCTTTTGCCTACAGGAAGAGTTCACAAGCACACATGCTGTAAACAAACATGCAGGATTCCTGGCGATTCCTGAAGCTGTCTCTCATTCAGAGGTGTTTCCAGGATCCTTCTGCACGAGCTCTGCACAGATCACACACACTCACGTGGACGTATCGGTTATTTAATAGTTCTAGTATAGAATTGACTCCGGCATGAAAATAACAGCGTCTCGAAGACATGGCGACAAACACACTCTACAAGCACACACTCTACAAACACACACACTCTACAAACGCACACTCTACATCTACAAACACACACACTCTACAAACACACACTCTACATCTACAAACACACACACTCTACAAACACACACACTCTACAAACACACACACTCTACAAACACACACACTCTACAAACACACACACTCTACATCTACAAACACACACACTCTACAAACACACACTCTACAAACACACACTCTACAAACACACACACTCTAAAAACACACACACTCTACAAACACACACTACAAACACACACTACAAACACACACTACAAACACACTCTACAAGCACACACTCTACAAGCACACACTCTACAAACACACACTCTACAATTACACACTCTACAAACACACTCTCTCTACAAACAAACAGTCTACAAACACACACTCTACAAACACACACTCTACAAACACACTCTCTACAAACACACTCTCTACAAACTCACACTCTCTACAAACACACACTCTACAAACACACACTCTACAAACACACTCTCTACAAACACACTCTCTACAAACACACTCTCTACAAACACACACTCTACAAACACACACTCTACAAACACACACTCTACAAACACACACTCTACAAACACACACTCTACAAACACACTCTCTACAAACACACACTATACAAACACACACTCTACAAACACACACTCTACAAACACACACTCTACAAACACACACTCTGCAAACACACACTCTGCAAACACACACTCTACAAACACACACTCTACAAACACACACTCTACAAACACACTCTACAAACACACACTCTGCAAACACACACTCTACAAACACACACTACAAACACACACTCTACAAACACACTCAATCTACAAACACACTCTCTACAAACACACTCAATCTACAAACACACTCTCTACAAACACACACTACAAACACACACTACAAACACACACTCTACAAACACACTCTGCAAACACACACTCTACGAACACACACTCTACAAACACACACTACAAACACACTCAATCTACAAACACACTCTCTACAAACACACTCTCTACAAACACACACACTCTAAAAACACACACACTCTACAAACACACACTACAAACACACACTACAAACACACACTACAAACACACTCTACAAGCACACACTCTACAAGCACACACTCTACAAACACACACTCTACAAATACACACTCTACAAACACACTCTCTCTACAAACAAACAGTCTACAAACACACACTCTACAAACACACACTCTACAAACACACTCTCTACAAACACACTCTCTACAAACTCACACTCTCTACAAACACACACTCTACAAACACACACTCTACAAACACACTCTCTACAAACACACTCTCTACAAACACACACTCTATACAAACACACACTCTACAAACACACACTCTACAAACACACACTCTACAAACACACACTCTACAAACACACACTCTACAAACACACACTATACAAACACACACTCTACAAACACACACTCTACAAACACACACTCTACAAACACACACTCTGCAAACACACACTCTGCAAACACACACTCTACAAACACACACTCTACAAACACACTCTACAAACACACACTCTGCAAACACACACTCTACAAACACACACTACAAACACACACTCTACAAACACACTCAATCTACAAACACACTCTCTACAAACACACTCAATCTACAAACACACTCTCTACAAACACACACTACAAACACACACTACAAACACACACTACAAACACACACTCTACAAACACACTCTGCAAACACACACTCTACAAACACACACTCTACAAACACACACTACAAACACACTCAATCTACAAACACACTCTCTACAAACACACTCTCTACAAACACACACTACAAACACACTCTCTACAAACACACACTACAAACACACTCTCTACAAACACACTCTCTACAAACACACACTACAAACACACTCTCTACAAACACACACTCTACAAACACACTCTCTACAAACAAAACTCTCCCTCTTCTCCTTGGGAGCGCAACAAGACCACGCCCCCTTTTTGTGTATTCTGTGGGCGGAGATTAGTCAAAAACTGTTCTAGTGACGTCATTAAACACGGAAGTAGAGGAATGCAGTCCACCGGCCGTTCGCTGGAGGCTGTGAAAGGGGACTTCTAAAATATCTCGCTAGGCATTGAACTTTGAGCTTTTTAATTTTACAGGTATTATTTATGCTCTAACAGCAACATTACACACTAACTAACGTTTGAAAAATGGAATCGTGAAGATCGGGACCTTTAAGAACCTGACATGTAGACTCAGCGGAGAAACCCCGAGTGTTGAACATCCCTCATCTCTCAGCGCCGTGTTTCAGAGGATCAGCTCTACCTGTCAATCATCCATCAGATTCACTGGTTCACATCAGCCCTCCTCTCTGAGAGAAACAACTGCTGATTCTGCCCACAAGACAAAAACAGCATCCAATCACAGGCCAGAGATAGAGATGACATGTGTCACTATAAATATTACAGGAAAATCTCACAGAAAAGACAAAAACAATCATTTACTCATTCCAAACCTGTCTTACAAAATAAAAACTAAGCCAGGTGCTCTTTTCCAATTTATATTATAGATATCATATTTACATTCTTTAAATTTACAATATTGAAAAAAATATTGCAATTAATGCAATAACAATAATAAGATCTAAATATTATTTACTGTATATAATGTTTTTAATATAATTATTATTTATCTTTTTAAAAGTTAATTAACAATAATAATAACAATACCTATATATATATATATATATATATATAATATTTAGACATTATTGTTGATGTTAATTTGTTTATATATATATATATATATATATATATATATATATATATATATATATATATATATATATATATACAGGTCCTTCTCAAAAAATTAGCATATTGTGATAAAGTTCATTATTTTCCATAATGTAATGATAAAAATGAAACTTTCATATATTTTAGATTCATTGCACACCAACTGAGATATTTCAGGTGTTTTATTGTTTTAATACTGATGATTTTGACATACAGCTCATGAAAACCCAAAATTCCTGTCTAAAAAAATTTGCATATCATGAAAAGGTTCTCTAAACGAGCTATTAACCTAATCATCTGAATCAACTAATTAACTCTAAACACCTGCAAAAGATTCCTGAGGCTTTTAAAAACTCCCAGCCTGTTTCATTACTCAAAACCGCAATCATGGGTAAGACTGCCGACCTGACTGCTGTCCAGAAGGCCATCATTGACACCCTCAAGCAAGAGGGTGAGACACAGAAAGACATTTCTGAACAAATAGGCTGTTCCCAGAGTGCTGTATCAAGGCACCTCAGTGGGAAGTCTGTGGGAAGGAGAAAGTGTGGCAAAAAACGCTGCACAATGAGAAGAGGTGACCGGACCCTGAGGAAGATTGTGGAGAAGGACCGATTCCAGACCTTGGGGACCTGCGGAAGCAGTGGACTGAGTCTGGAGTAGAAACATCCAGAGCCACCGTGCACAGGCGTGTGCAGGAAATGGGCTAGAGGTGCCGCGTTCCCCAGGTCAAGACACTTTTGAACCAGAAACAGCGGCAGAAGCGCCTGACCTGGGCTACAGAGAAGCAGCACTGGACTGTTGCTCAGTGGTTGCATGTCATTCAGAAATCAAGTTGCCAGAGTCTGGAGGAAAACTGGGGAGAAGGAAATGCCAAAATGCCTGAAGTCCAGAGTCAAGTACCCACAGTCAGTGATGGTCTGGGGTGCCATGTCAGCTGCTGGTGTTGGTCCACTGTGTTTTATCAAGGGCAGGGTCAATGCAGCTAGCTATCAGGAGATTTTGGAGCACTTCATGCTTCCACCTGCTGAAAAGGTTTATGGAGATGAAGATTTCATTTTTCAGCACGACCTGGCTCCTGCTCACAGTGCCAAAACCACTGGTAAATGGTTTACTGACCATGGTATTACTGTGCTCAATTGGCCTGCCAACTCTCCTGACCTGAACCCCATAGAGAATCTGTGGGATATTGTGAAGAGAAAGTTGAGAGACGCAAGACCCAACACTCTGGATGAGCTTAAGGCCGCTCTCGAAGCATCCTGGGCCTCCAGAACACCTCAGCAGTGCCACAGGCTGATTGCCTCCATGCCACGCCACATTGAAGCAGTCATTTCTGCAAAAGGATTCCCGACCAAGTATTGAGTGCATAACTGAACATAATTATTTGAAGGTTGACTTTTTTTTTGTAGTAAAAACACTTCTTTTATTGGTCGGATGAAATATGCTAATTTTTTGAGACAGGAATTTTGGGTTTTCATGAGCTGTATGCCAAAATCATCAGCATTAAAACAATAAAAGACCTGAAATATTTCAGTTGGTGTGCAATGAATCTAAAATATATGAACGTTTAATTTTTATCATTACATTATGGAAAATAATGAAATTTATCACAATATGCTAATTTTTTGAGAAGGACCTGTATATATTAGTGCTGGGCAAGTTAACGCGTTATTATTGCGTTAATGCATTTATTAATTAATGCCGACAATTTTTTTATCGCACGTTAACGCAGTTTTTATTTTTATTTTGAAAGTCCGTTGCTCACTGGCTCTGAATACACATAGGCCTACAGTCAAACCATGATCACAGGAGGGGTGGGATATATAACCCACCCAAACCAGCAGTGGAGAGGCTTTGGAAGGTTCTCTCAGGTGAGCAGAAAGGGAGACAGCGCTCCGCGAGTGAATGACAGGCGCTCTATACAGTACCTATAGAACCTATAGATAACTATTTAGATTCTGGAAACTCACACACAGCGAGCCGAGGATCAGTCTCTCTTCCAATGATTTGTGCTGCGCGTCGTGTACAAAAAAAATAGACAATTGAACTTCGGCAACGGGCGGGCGCGTGCGTGAGGCGAGCATGACCGCAACAGTTTGCGCAGGAACAGGAACGCACCCGCTTGACGCTGCACCATGTGCTCGACCACTTCACCTCGCTCTGTTTAATGTAATATTACGTGGGAAACCATGGCATGATCAAACCTAAGCTACTATCAGAGAAGTAACGTTGGTCGACTTATATCTGTAGTAGTGACCATGACCTCTGACTGTTTCTGCTGCTCCCTGATACAAGATACCTGTTGATACCTGTTCAGAAAAAAAACAAGAAAACTGGACTCGTTTTAACAAGCTAGATAAAAGGTAATGCCCTGGCAGTGGCAAATAGCTTTGTTTAAATATTTGATTTGATTACATTAATGTTTAAGTTGAGATTTACAAGAAATATTTGATTGATACCGTGTAAAGGGAATACTGCTGGTATAAAAGCACCTTATTTGTTTAAAGTTTTTGCAAACCACATGTTATTGCACTTTTGTGAATATAGCAGAACATTTAAATCAAAAGTGCGCAATACACTACTTTAGAATTCATTCAATTTTGTGCATAACAATGCGATTAATCGCAAGAAAATTATGCGATTTTAAATTTAATCGTTGCCCAGCACTAATATATATATATATATATATATATTAACAAATTAACAACAACAATAAGGTCTAAATATTATATATACACAATATATAATATTTAATTTATTTATTTATAATTAATATAAAAAAGCGCAAATTAACAACAATAATAAATAAAAAATATTATTTATAGTTATAAAAGTTTACAAAAAAATAAAAAATAAAAATTTTACTCACACTTCACTTTGGACTGTCATTCCAAACCTGACTTACAAAATGAACATTTGTAAGGTGCCAATTTTTCCAAATAATATTAGACATTTTGAGCTCTAAAAAAGTGAAGAAACACTAGTTTTGTGTGAGGAAGCGACTGAAATCTAAAGCATAATTCAGTGATAACATTCTGTAAGTGCTGTCTGATTTGTTCATGTGTTTTCAGATCTCTGAACGCTGGTGTGATCATACGGCTCCGAGTGTAACGCACCCGCTGAGCTCGCTGTGGATCTGAGTGTGTGTGATTATACGTGTCGAACAGCTGCTATCAGCACTGCATTCATCATCAAATATTCCCAATCATCTACTGAAAATAATCTGGAAAAACCGGTTATTTAGAAATCATCATGGTGTTAGTTAACATTAACATTACGAAAAGCATTTTCAGATCTTTATATTATGTTTTAGATGTTAAGAGCTACGTTTTTTTTTGCATCTAATACTTCTAGAAATGATCATTTCCCATCCTTATTTTCACTCTATATCATTATAAGCTATTAAGATACACACTTGTTGTCTCTGTGGAATAAAGTGCACTGATGAATCATTCACAATGGAATAAGTAAATTAGCTAAATTAGGAAAGTAAACAGATTCTCATGTTTATCTTAAAATGTTTACAGTAATTCCTCTTCTTTGCATTAATAATGCGACTGATTGTCAAAAGTTTGAGATAATGAGCTAATGACTTTAGACATCAATCTATCTGTGTTTTGAAGTTCAAACATCACTAATGGCTGGTTTGAACTAATTACGGTGTTATGACGAGCCTCTAAATCATTCCTCTTGTTTTTTCCATTTCACTGTGTTTAATGAAAATGTGTTTGGAGTTTATTTCTAGCAGATGCTGCATACTGACGGTTTTAGATGGATAATGTTTTCAATAGCGAGTTGATACTGTTTCCTATGCAATGAGTTAGCCAATCATAACAGTGTGTTTACTGACAAGCCTTAAAGGAGCAGCGCCTTAAAAACTGATCACTTCAGACAGAATGAGGGATGAAAATAAAAGTTTTTCCTCAAATATATTAGTTTTTTTTTTTGCAAAAAAACCTTAACATTATAAGTGAACCTCAAGGAACATATTAAAAAAAAAATCCATGTCATTATCCCTTAAAGTAAAGATATTCATTCATTAACCGTCAAACTAGTTCATACATTGAGGGGAATGTGGTCTGGGCTTTAATACAGTATAATCCACCCGAACCTGTAAGCACACTGTAAATATTAGGGGCAGTTATTAATGTTTGCACTCAATATACTTAAACATCACTCATAATTCTGTGCAAGTGACTTCTAAAAGGTTTTAATATAGTGTTTAAAGTGATGCAGTAAGTATTTTACCCGCTTATAAACACACGTCTGCCCAACAAATCCTCCAGATGCAGTCCTGTGTGTGATTATCCTGTGATATTCGATTGAGTTTCTTACTGGATCAGAGTATGACATCACACTAGAAAATGGATCATCAGAACAAAAATAAGACAATACAAAGACAACACAGCCTGCCAATCTTTCTAAATGGGTCAAACCGCTGGGAATGGACAGAATAACTACAAAGTAAATCTCTAGATATCCTCATGTACTTGAAAAGATGATGAACGAGACTGTTAGACTGTTAAATTAAAGCTGAACTATGATGCAAAAAATGAAGAAGATGCCAATAGATTTGCATGCGCATGTAATATCTGTGAAAGTGTACATAAGACTGTGCAAGCGTAAATTAAATGTGCGTGTGCAAGAGAAGCTTTGTAACAGTGTAAATCAAGCGTATGAAACAAATATTTTACTGTCAATTTGCAAACGAAAACAATAGTGCTAGGGGTGTGACGGTTATATAATAATGTCTATAATGTATATAATAATGTATAATAATTATATAAACACCGTCATTGGAACCATATAACCGTTAAAACTGTGTTATTAAAATATCTTGCAAATAAGGCTATATAGGCTACTAATATCAGTGAGTAACAGAATACATATTCAGAATACAAATTATGAGTAACGGTCGTCTCCACAGAATATAAAATATTCATTTTATTTTATTTTTCGTGTTCGGATTTATGAGGAAAAAACAATGTTTTACGGACGTGAGCGCTCTGAAAGCGGCACTAAAAGATGCTTTAAAACTTTCAGACATCAAACAGAAAGCACAAAACCTTTCTTTAAAGTGAATTTCGTTTTGCATTAATTGTATCTTAATTTTTTTTATCAATGTTTCATCAACCAATTGCCTGGATTTAATAAATAAGAAGTAAATATAGCAGACGATAGATAATCACGACGCGGAGGTGCCGGCGCGTGAACTGGAGCTCGTCTCATAAATGAACCGAAGCTCAGCGTATAAGGTAGGCTTGTAAGGTGGTTTAAATGTCAGGAGTTCCTGTCGGGACGAAAGTAACACTTGTTACAGTGAAAACATATAGTTACATTATGTTGAGAAGTTACGTTATGCTTATTTAATTTAATTTTCATATTTTTCATGTTGAAAAAACATTTTATAAAATGGATTGACATAAAAAAAATTATTAAAAGTTACTTTTGAAACATATGATTGAACTGAAATTTAAAATGAAAATGTAAATTACCTATTTTGCTATTTTATCTTTTGCAAAGATAAAGGCCAAAATATGTTTGCATTTCTATACCAAGGTCACTCAGGTATATTTAGTCTAAAAAAAAAAAAGATCTAGCAAAAAATCTAGCTTGTATATTGTTGTTACTTTTGACCCACATCTGTGTTCCTTTCGTCCAACTGACGGGGTCGAGAGTAACATGAGCAGTCTTATGTTCAAAGTGAAACTATAATTAAGTTGTTCTACATTTTTACAAAATACCACCTGGTATTGATAGACCACACTTGTGAGCGACTGACCACAGCAAAAATGTATCTCTGTCTAAACCATCATCTTTTAAAATAATGTTTTTCTGAAAAATGTTACTTTCGCCCCTGCTCTCCCCTATTTATTAATATATATATATATATATATATATATATATATATATATATATATATATACACAATATATGTCTTGCTACACTGCAGCATAATAAAATGGTTCTCACACTCCAGTAATATTTCTGTGAATTGAATTAATCTTGCACTTGTTCATAGTTTTTGTATTATGTCTGAATATATTCAGTTGAATTTTGCCCTTACAAATTGCCTTATCTGACCGTGTTTATGTCCAAACTCAATGCCTCATGGTCTTATTATTATTTATAAAGATTGCAACAGTCAGAGATGGCAGGTTTATGATATACAGCTTTGTAAACAGTATAGAAAATGTATTAACAATATATTAAATGTCACCAAAATACACATGAGAAAAAGAGTTCCTCATATTATTGTTTATTGTTTTTATTATTATTATTATTATTATTTATTTTTAATTTGAAAAGAAATAATCTGGATTGAATTGACAGATGAAAAAACAAACAAAAAAACTTTAGATTTCGGAAAAAAATACAATCCTTTTTTAACCTTTTGGTGTCCCGTACATTCAGTTGTGCTTTTGCTCGTATTCAGTTCTGATGGTACATATGGTAACTGGGCAACTGCGCATGATTTGTAGTATGACTGCGTAAAGGGAACAGGGATTCCGGAAGGGAACAGAATCGACTGGCGTGCAGCGCTGCAGCACATAAACAGAGTTTGCCCTTCCCCTACTGACTTTCACTGTCGATGCCCGAATGGAAGTGAATGAGGCTTGCGTTTTTTTTAAAAACATTTTAGAATCTAAGCCTACGTGAAATTCTTCATCCATTGTAGCTACGATTTTTTTTTTCTCGGAAGGGCAAAGCGAGTCGAGAAGGGCATATGGGCAGTTGCCCGGACTGAGCAACCCCCCTGTGCACGCCCCTGCTACAGAATGCTCTCTGCTTATGTAATCTGTATGAAATGTGCATTTCTCTCTGGCGCGTTCACTACTGTGAAGATTGCGAGTCAGCATCGTCAACTTTATTTTTGCAGCCGACACTGACACAGAAAACACTTGTTTAATAAACAATTAAAATATCTCCTTGCTATATTTTACATATTCATAATCATTACTTTTGCCGGTTCTTTGTGACAGATTTTAGGTGCTTTTTTGGCAGCGCCACCCTTACATGAACGTGTCACCTCCGCATCACCGTACCCTACACACACACACACACACACACACTCGAGAGAAACATTAGAGGCCTGTTTTTTTTGTTTTTTTTGTTAAGGATTTGTTTACTGTGTGTGATTCATTTAATGGAAAGCACATTCACTGATAGTTGTCTTGCTGTTAATTTTAAATAAATGTGAGGAAGTAACTGATCAGTGTCTGCTGTGCAATCCCCCGCGGCGGTTATGTTACGAACCGTCACATTTTACTCACGTCATAACCGTCATCATCAATTCTGAAACTGGCACACCCCTAAATAGTGCCAAGAACTGCAAAAAGGATTGACTATGTAACTTATAAATGATTATATGCTTTTGCCAGTTTAATTTGCCTGTCTGCAGTATTATACATACCCATGACTTCTTTCTGCCCAGCTGTAAATGGCCTACAGTTACCCAGGATGCCTGGACTGAGTTAATCTCACACAAAGCGTCTGTTGTGATCTGTGTTTAGTTGGCGTCCTGCAGTGTTTTGATGAGGAATCTGACTGGCTCCGGGCCCCGAACAGCAGATTGAACTGAGTCAGGACGCCCAGGGCGTTAGCCCGATGCTAATGATAGAAACAGAGGACAGGAGAGCTAGCCCAACGTCACAGCAAATGAGTGGAGGCTTCTGGAAACAGAATGAAAATAACAACACATCCATTTCAAAGTGCCTGCATTGAAGAGAAAGAAGAAGAAGAAGAAAAAACACCAGTATCCTGCAGTGATAACTGGTGCTCCAGATGCAATCAGACATACTGCATTTAAAACCTCAACAACTGCTTAAAATAGCACAGCACAAACACACACAACCTCTGTGTGACCATAATAATGCACCATAAATATAGCAGAGCTCGTATCCTGCTGCTACAGATGTTTTCATTAACATTTCATGGTGTAGCAACAAAAAATCATTTTTTTAATTAAGGCATTAAGATCAATTTCCAAAAGATGATTTTTTATTCCTCTTTTTAGGCAACTCTAGCATGGGTGTGTTCACTTCTGCATAGCACTGTATATCGTGGCTGAAAACGTTCCCCATCTGCCTTAGATGAACACTTGTGATTGGATCCTCTAGAGTGAGTAATTCTAGAGGATTTTGTGGTTTGGTTTGGTTGAGATGAACTACACCAGTTGGCTGCATTACCTCACCTATACTAGTTCTCCATATAAACCTGTGCATACGCTGTGCTGATTCTGCAATGTACAGAACAACTGCTGACTTCAGCTTGACATACAGTGAGACAGCAGCAGACGTCAAAGGACACACTGTTTCAGGACAAATTGATCACTGCTATTTTTACTCTTGTGAGGACGTTCACCACGGCTCTCCTTGAAGCCTCTCCATCAACGTGTTGTAAAACTAACGAGATACTTTCCAAGAAGGAGGCGCTCAGGCCTGCCAGTTTCTCCGTCTTATCGCAGTGAATTTAATTTGTTCGGTCTGGTGGTGACAGCGAGCCGTCCCTCTGTCTCATTTATACGCGAGCTCTCACAGCAGATGAGATGTGCTGCCACACACACACACACCCACACACACTTCCACCGCACAGATCCTCTGCTGAGGCTCAGCAAGGAGAGAGAATGTGCCGACTAATAAGACTGGACTGCAGTGTGTGTGTGTGTGTGTGTGTGTGTGTGTGTGTGTGTGTGTGTGTGCGTGCAGGGATGAAGATACTTGTTTGTTAGTGGTGTTTGCTATGGAAAGCATAATATTTCCTGTGTAATGCTGCTTTTCTACCTCTGTATTCCCCCAATTATTGGTCTTAACTACAATCTAAAGAAAACAATACTGTTTCTGTAACACATTTCAATGTCTTTTATAAGGCTAAAAAAGCTCTGCTGTGGATGTTTAACTAGGCCTACAGTTAAAGGGATAGTTCACCCAAAAATGAAAACTCTGTCAGTATTTACTCTCCCTCATGTTGTTCAACCCCGTAAGACCTTCGTTCATCTTCGGAACACGAATGAAGATATTTGTGATGAAATCTGAGCGCTGGATCACTCCTCCACACTAGTCCATCGGCTTCTTCAGGGAGTGAAACTTGCCGGCCTCGAAAAGTTATTAAAAACATCGTTAAAATAGTCCGAGTGACTACAGTACTCAATCTTAAGTTCATCAAGCCACGAGAATACTTTTTGTGTGCAAAAACAAACAAAAATAAGGACTTTATTTAAACTCTTCATTTCCTGAGTCAGTTAAACTAGTGTAACAGCGTAAGCTTCTGTTGTTGTACGTCACACGCATCACACACATGACCAGCGTCGGCCAATAGCGAGCCTGCGTGTGACGTAGCTCTACGCAAACACACTAGTTTAACTGACTAGAGGCCCACGAGAAGGAAATGAAGAGTTGAAATTAAGTCCTTATTTTTGTTTGTTTTTGCACACAAAAAGTATTCTCGTGGCTTGATGAACTTAAGATTGAGCCACTGTCGTCACTCGGACTATTTTAACGATGTTTTTAATAACTTTTCGAGGCCGGCAAGTTTCACTCCCTGAAGAAGCCGATGGACTAGTGTGGAGGAGTGATCCAGCGCTCAGATTTCATCACAAATATCTTCATTCGTGTTCCGAAGATGAACGAAGGTCTTACGGGGTTGAACAACATGAGGGCGAGTAAATACTGACAGAGTTTTCATTTTTGGGTGAACTATCCCTTTAACATACAAACAACCAGATTTCATAATGTGGTCAACACAACAGTTGTGTGTCATTCAGAACTGAATTAAGAAAGCCTGAAATTGGCAGAATTACTTGAACTGCAATTAATGGTTGTGTAACGAGTTAGAACAAAATTTAATTGAAATTCACAGAAATTACCTTTAGGAACTAGGAACTATACTTAGAAAGCGGCTTACAACAAAGGTGAAATGTATGAAAAATAAGGCTTTAAAAAAAACGAACATGTTATATTGCACCCCATAAACCATGCAATCATGCAAAGAAAAAAAAGCAGTAAACCACCCCTTTAACTCTAGGGGAGATGGAAAATGAAATTATTTCCTAGAAAAAGGTGAGTGTTCCTTTAAAATGCTGTGTAGAACATTCACTGGGACTCAGACAGCACATGGCCAGGAGAAGCAGTTGTCCGGGACTGCGTTATGACTCGCGAGCATCAAGGAGGCTTCAACTCGAATCAGCGGCACACAGGATTGTACAGTTTGTGTTTAGTGAGTCCCAGAATGCCCTCACACCAGTCTTTCCCCATTAAACCCCGAGAACGAGCATGACAGCCGACCCCAGGGCGACCTCACAACAACCAGCACACAGAAAGCTCAATTCGGCAGCCGGTTATGTGATTATAAGAGGAAGATCAGCGTTTTAAAGCAATATTCTCGTTTAAATGCAACATGAGCTGTAAATCACGTCATGCATTGGTTTAAAACAAACACATACAGTAATTCACAAAAAAAAAATAGAAGCCTGGCAAGGTCGAATAACATGGTTTTAAATGTATAATCATGAAGCCTGAAAAATATACGTACTGAGTGCAAACGCTTCTAGCTACAAGCTCACTTTCACGTTTTGCATTTTAAAATATGTCAGAATGTGATTCATAATGTGCCGCAAGGGAGTTATGCTGGGTATTAGCATATACTGTCTTCTTCTACAGTGAGTTTTTTTCTTTCAGGTTCAATTATTGACAGCCAAAGACAAAGCTTCAGCATTGCAGGAAAACATTTTAAAGGCATACACTGTAAAAAAAATTATAAATATTAAATTTGCACTTTTGGGTTAAAGGATTAGTTCACTTTTAAAAAAAACTTTTGCTGATAATTTACTCTCCACCATGTCATCCAAGATGTCCATGTCTTTCTTTCTTCAGTCGAAAAGAAATGAAGGTTTTTGATGAAAACATTCCAGGATTTTTCTCCATATAATGGACTTCAATGGGGTCCAAACGGTTCAAGGTCCAAATGAGCGTTTCAGTGCAGCTTCAAAGGGCTTTAAACGCCACCAGACGATGAATAAGGGTCTTATCTAGCGAAACCATCGTCATTTCAAAAATAAATAAAAAAGTTTAAGTTTTATAAGCACAAATGCTCGCCTTGCTCTGTTCTGTGATGCGCGTTCGTGACGTCAGGTAATACGCAATTACGTTGAAAAGGTCACGCTTCTTGACGTATGTGGAAGTATCGAGTCAGTGTTTACAAGTTGAACGTGCAAACAAAGTCAAAGCCGTTTACAAAAAAAGGAAGTTAAAAGGTAAAACAACGATGTCGGACGATTTTGAGCTCAGAGGAGAAGATGAGATGCAGTTTTACGCCTTTCTGAACCGGAATACACAGAGGAAAAGCGAGACCTTTTCAGCGTAATTACGTATTACGTGACGTCACGAACGCGCATCACAGAACAGAGCAAGGCGAGCTTATAAAACTTAAACTTTTTTATTTATTTTTGAAATGACGTCTCGTTTCGCTAGATAAGACCCTTATTCATCGTCTGGTGGCGTTTAAAGCCCTTTGGAGCTGCACTGAAACTGTCATTTGGACCTTGAACCGTTTGGACCCCATTGAAGTCCATTATATGGAGAAAAATCCTGGAATGTTTTCATCAAAAACCTTCATTTCTTTTCGACTGAAGAAAGAAAGACATGGACATCTTGGATGACATGGGGGTTTTTAAAAAGTTTTTTAAAAAGTCAACATCCTTTAACTAACCCTTTAAGTTTGTACAATGCACTTAAAATCTGACAACTAGCATTAAAATCTGGGAAAATAAACAAACAACAGCAAACAAAAAAACTCAAACTAAATCCATCTCCATAATCTGAAAGGCTCAAGGAATGGATGTGATGAAACTAGCCATAAAGTACTGTTTACACGGCGCTCACTCCAGCCCACAGGAATTGCATCAGTAACACATAAGCAGACGCTCATCCATCTAGAAAAGCAGCTCCACCTCTTTCTGTATTTGTGTAGTTTCCTGCGCTTCAGTGTGCGAGATGTGCTGTCACTGATGTCAGAGCTGTAATTACGGCGAGTCGACAGCTGGTGAAGGAGACCGTAATCATCCATGACTCGCTGCACATTTAACACTTTTGTTTTGGGTTAGTTAGCACATGACATTTGGAAAGTGAGCCGGACCACCTCCTAAACATACAGAGTCAGCATTAACGCCAGCATGATGAAATACCACAGCAAGACTCAGCAATAGTGTGAAATAAAACCTGTTAAATGACACCAAGAAGTGAGACATCTCTAATGATGTTGGGTTTGGGTTTCTGAAGCACTCAAGCACTTCTGAGGGAACGTTGAGCCGTGTGACAAGCAAACGCACTTCATCTGGACTGTGAACGCTGATCGCAGGATTCAAAAAGAGACAAAATGACTTAAATCAATATGAAATGGCATTTATAACCCATTTGACCTCTGCAATCTGACATATTTCAGAGTCAAACGGACTATTCAACAAAGAGAAAATTGAAGGCCGAGACTTAATTTAATCCATTGGGACCTGATGAGACTGAAAAGTGTCTCTATATGGCTGGATGTTGGAGGGGAGAAAAATGCAGTGGGCGGGGCTTGATTTTGTCTGTGAGGAGTTGATTGGATGGTTGTGGTTTGCTATTGGTGGATCTCATGTGAGTGACAGGTTGCCCCGCCCACATTATCAGAGAAGAGATGAAGATATTCTGAATACCAAATCGTCATATAAGAGTGATTTCCGAAGGGTCATATGACACTGAAGACTGGAGTAATGATGCTGAAAATACAGCTTTGATCACAGGAATAAATTAAATCTAACAATATATTTGCATAGAAAACACTTGTTTAAAATTTTAATATTTCAAATTTTTTACTATATTTTTGAACAAATGAATGTAGCCTTGGTGAGACTCTTTCAAAAAGATTAAAAAATCTTAATTATTTTCTACTTTTGAATGTTAGTGTATTTGAATGGGGAAGACATTAATATAAAAAATGCTTTGATTAATTAATAAATGTAAAAAAAATATTAGTTGAAAAATTTAGATTTAGGCATGAAACAGAAGTTGGCAAAAGTGGGCGGGGCTTGATTTTGTCTGTGGGGAGTTGATTGGATGGTTGTGGTTTGCTATTGGTGGATCTCATGTGAGTGACAGGTTGCCCCGCCCACATCATCACAGAACAGATGAAGATATTCTAATTCAAATTACCAGGAACATGAATTTAACACAATAATGATGTGCACCGATAAATCATTTATTATAAACTTGGCGATATTCCATAAAAAAGGGCAATTTTGAAATTTAATGTAAAACATTAAAAAACATACACAAAGCACTTCAAATGACTAAAACATAAGCTAAAATTAAGATGAAAACAGAAATAAAATAAAAGCTGATTTAAAATATGAACAAATACCAGAATAGCACCCATTCCTACAGCTGTAATACTGAGCAGTATTCTCCTCTCTCTTATTCTGTTTCTGGTACACTGCAAGACATTAGTGAAATCAAGCTGTTTTTGTGCTGAGATTCCCTGTGGTGTTATTAATCTGTGGTGTTATTAATCTGTGGTGTTATTAATCTGTGGTGTTTGCATGCCGTCTGCCAGCCCTCCTGCCCCCATGACATGACATGTGACGTGTGTTTCCATCAGGAACACCCCCCCCCCCCACCGTCACCTGATAGAGAGAGGACCCCGGACAACATCTCTAGTCATGCTTTATTTTAAAGGGACATGCTGTGGATTGTATCACAAGTCCTTGTATAATATGTTTAACTATCAGGATTTGAAATGATCTTTTTCACTTACTGGCCAATTTGGCTACAACATTTTTAAGGTACCGGCTATTCAGAACTTCTACTAGCCAAAAAAAAAAAAAAAATATATATATATTATACGATATTAATTACGTCACAGCTTATATATTTATTTATTATAAAATTTGGATTTCATACATTAATTTCCTATTCAAACAAACTCCAATCATCCAGCCATCTCCTCTCTTCCTCTTTCATCCTAATCACCAAAAATTAATTTTAAGTGGACAGATCAATACAGTACGAAGAATATCGAAACACCACACAGAACAAAACAAACCTGTGGTCTCAGGATGAGTCAAGCTCTGCTGAAATTGTAGGATGTGGGAAAATAAAAGTCTTTTTTGTTAACCACATTCTCAAATGTTAGTTACCCCAGGCAATTTGTTGCGTAGTGACGTGTGTGTTCAAGTAAGCCAGATATGCGCAGATTCTGTGCAATACGCTGTATTTACACAAACACAAGCTTACACAAACTTCCACAGCAAAATCAGTAAGCATAATAAGCAAACGCTAGTGATTTGACAGCGTATTTTTACTTGCATTTGGCGGGTGTTCATTTCAAACCCTGATAACTATCAAGATCAATGTTTATAATAAGCTTTTCAATGCCAGTCTTTTGACAGTTTAGGTACACAAAAGCTCTAATCCTAAAGCAAGGCTCAGTACGGCATAGCGGCAACACAAATACCACATGGGAGACTCGACCTATCATTGGTTACAATAGAGCAGGGCTATTCAAAGAAAGAGCTCCGGTCTCTATATTTCCTTCCCAGCGGAGGTTATACGTTTCCATCGGGGCAGCCATAGCACTCTGTAAAAGAAAAAATCCTAAAAACTCAAAATAGTCATTAAAGATAACAATCTTGGGCCCCGAGAGCCAAAGCAGCGATGTCTAAGAATACCACAAAAAAACACAAAAAAACGGTCTATAGTGCGCCTCTGGGTGGCGCTGTGAACCCAGACACGTCGGCGTTTGGCTTTCCTCCGTATTTGGGACTTCCACAACAAGTACAGAGCAGCAATATCTTTTATTTCAGACATGACGGAAACGTATGCCAGAAAGAAATTGTGGTGTTGTTTTTTTATTCGCGAGTGACGCGGACGCGCGAATAGGTTCAAAATGTTCAAGCGTCTATCTAGACGCGATAGACGTGTATTTGACGCTCTATTCTCGTTCGGTGTGAACACACCATTACACTCTGTCTAGACCCAGACAGCAACATAGTGTCGGCCCAGATCCGGTAAACGTGGATTCCCAGATGTGGGCCGGATCTGGGCCGACACCTTGTTGCTGTCTGGGAGCGAATGCGAATATCTCGCTTACACTAAACTCATCATCCAGCGCAGAGGGAGCAGTTTTGGAGTTTGTCTACAACGGACAAGTCAAAGTAAACAATATCGACTTGAACATTTGTCATTCTGAACGGATCCATGATGTATTGAAGCTCCATTGCAGCGCTTTGCATCACAATGCTCCATTCGCTTTGACGTGTTCGTGACCTGTTCACTCTTTGAAGGTCTAATGCAGTGAGATTGGTTGAGCTGGAAAGTGATTGATGGATCTGAGCGAATGCTCTAATGTTCTGATGGTGTCTGCGAGGCTCGATGTTCACACTTTTGGGGGAGATAAACCCATGAATGCCATTTTAATAGTAGTCATCGAAACAAATGCAATGATTAGATGAATTTTTTTGATCCTGAGACTTCCACAAAAGATATATATACACATACATTTTCAGTATTTCTACCACTTCTATTATTGATTGATATCAGGTTGTGAAGAGAGTTTCAACCAGTAACAAAAAGCGTTTATGAAAAAGATTGCCTATCCCAGCTTTAATGAGCAAGTCATTTTTCTCATGCGTAGTTAATTCTGATTGTCTTGTAATGTAGATGACGGATTTGAAAGTGTACCCCCTGCAGGGCCAGACAGAAAGAGCCCTGCTATGAGCCTAATCAGGACACCGGAGTTAATCAGATACTGATTATTTCTGTCTTTTATTACTGCTGGAAACTGTGTTTTCAACATTTGATGTGATTTGATTGATATAATTAACACCGACTAACAAAAGTTGGTGTATTTGATAGACAGGTTGATCGACAGCATCACACAACCATTTATTTTTAAACATTCATCCCTTAGAAATTCACCATGGCAATCACAGTTTCTGCCATGCATATGCCAAATACTATAATTACTACAGTTATTATTATAAAACACTTCAAACACTTCTACAAAATTGTTATCCTGCTAATATTCCCCATTTTTACAAAAATAATCAGTGTGTGATATGTACAATATCGCCTATGATACTATAGTAATTGCTGTTTAGATGATGTGGAAGCTTACATTATCACTTACTTTGCAAAAACATCTTGATAGTGCTCGCTCTCACTGCATGATGCAGATTAATGCAGTTAGAATGAGACGAAATTCAATATATGAGGGAAAAAATGCCCGTATGAGTATTTGTCATATATTTCTATAAGATAGAGTTAAGTAATATCACACAAGCAACAGCACAGGTTTTCCCCAATATCAGCACATTTGCAAATGTGATATTGATTCTATAGAACTGTTCAATAAGTCAAAAAGGTCCCTGTACTCTGCTAAGGGGTAATTAAATGTAACAAATCTTGAAAAAAATGATCATTCTCATTTATTTGAAAATTATCATAATTTTATCAAACTTTGATAATTGCCTTAATCCTTTAAACAACTGAGAATATAGTGATCAAACTTCATTTTACAAAAATCAACGGTCGAGATTATAATATATATTACATCACCATATGAGAGTAGATTTGGGACTACAGGGAGTCGACTCAAGAACACTCATTAAAGAGCTCATCTAATGTCAAAATCAGTCAAGAATGTAAAATTATTGAAAATATTCAAATCACGGATGTCAGAATCAGACTGCGTAGTTTGTGCATAAAGAATGTCCGCCAAAATATAACATACAACATGTTGAGAGATGTTCACTAAGCAATGATGTGAAGGGTCTATTTACAAATACTATTTCAGTCTTTTTAAAATTTCATGTTTTATTCAATGTGTTTCTTTGTAATTAATTGTGAAATTTACTAGCAATTCTTGAGTGAAAATTGCTTGTACACAACAGTTATAAAACAGCCAACATACCAGTCTGATGGAGGCCAGCTAGTAAGATCTGTGCAGGTAAACCTCACTCCCCTGATCTCAAGAGGTGCACTAGCGACTGACACCAGAGCCTGCAGTCTTTAGCGTCCTTCTTAGCATGTCCGTCTTCCATGACAGAAATGGCGGTTTGAATCCCGCTCGGAGCAATGAGAGTAGAACCGGAGGGGTAACATTGGTGCCGTGACCCGGATGGGAGTGGGGTTTAGGTGTGAGGGTAACGGAGGCCAGCAAGTAAAGAGCTGTGCAGGTTATCCTCATTCTCCTGATCTCACGAGAGCCACGCTAGTGACTAACACTAGAGGCTGCGGTCTTTAGCATCCTTGTTGGCATGTACACCTTTCATGAGGTTACATTGGTGCCGTGACCCGGATGGGAGTGAGGTTTAGGGGTGAGTGTAACGGAAAGTAAAGAGCTGTGCAGGTAAACCTCACTCCCCTGATCTCAAGAGAGGTGCGCTGGCGACTAATGCTAAAGGCTGCAGTCTTGTTAGGGTGCCCACCTTCTATGGTGGAAATACCGGTTCTAATCCCGCTCGTCGTGGTGCAATCAGAACTGAATAGTTATCGATATAATCCCATATAATGTTAAGATTTTTTTTTTGTGTCAGTTTCTCACATCCCTGATCCTTTCCAAATAATCTGTCACTCCTCAAGGTCTCTTCATATTCGCACAGAACGACTGTGAGAGACTTGAGCTTTTATCTGCTCGAGCTCTCGGGGTGATGTGAGGATGTGAAGGGTCGATTAGATACAGCAGCGGATCTGGGCCGCTTGAGATTTGATAGGAACAGTTCAGGTTCAGAGATAAGGAGTGTGGACACACACGCAGCCACAGAGAAACTACTGCACCACACACAGGAAAAAAAATCACCGAGCTGCCCTTTCACCAAAACGAGCAAAACACAAAACGAGCCAGGAGAGACATAAATCTACAAAATTTAAAACACTTTAAAAGGCCTGTCTGAATTTTCTTTAGCGTTGTGATATTTTTGAGTTCTAATATCCTGCTATTTAAAGGATAATAAATATTAAAGAGGAGGTTTCTTTTCTGATACTTAAGGGGTTTATTTAGCAATAAACACAAGCTGACAGTGTACTCTCATGGCAATTACTTAATGTATTCAAAAGAACAGTGTTTACAAAATTAGCTATATAATCCTGTCAAATATGTTCAGGTACAAGCAGTAACGCTCCTACATGTGATACATAAATTTACTATTTATGTATTTGAATTGCATATTACATTTCCATGCATTTGGATTAGTGTTTCAACATAAAAAACAAATTAACTTGATGTGATGCATATTTATCCATCCTAAATCATTGAAGGGGCAAAGAAAATGGGTTAGAGAAGATGCCCTCAAAAAAATCATAACATAGTTTATTATTAACTATTTGAATCTATTAAACAATTTTAAATCTATTTTATTTAATTTAAATAATGATATTTTCAAAATGCATTTATCCAAATAGCTTAGAAGCAGCATAAATGTTAATTGTGAAAAAAAATCATATTTATTCTGTTAAAAAGTATATCTAGTTCAGTCATGAAACTCTAGAGGGCGCTGGCTGATGGTCCATGACATGCAAAAAAAAATGACACAAGCAGATTGGCTTCTCCTGATCCTGCAGCCAATGAGATGCTCGCTCAACATTTAAATAGTCTGGTTCAGTGTTTGCTGTAAACTAGTCCTGCAACGTCTTATCAGAGTTCCTCTGAACCCCTCCACCTCCCCAGCTCCACCTGCCTAGATCTGCTGCGGGATTTATGTATGTCTATTCATGCAGCAGCAGCGTTAGCATCTTACATGCTCACAGCAGCGTCTCTGTGTATCTGTTAGCAGTAGCAAGCCCATGCTTTCTCTCCAGCAGCAGCATCAGCAGCAGATCTAGTCTGGCTAGACCAAAAACATTAATATTTCCATATTCAATAACATGCTCAAACTATTCAGAGAGCTGTCATGATTGAAATGTGGTATAAAACAATGTTAGCTGTGGAACAATCAATATTCAATTAGTTAAAATGGTTTCATTTATGTATGATGGACAAAAACGGCATCATATTGCATACTGCATCAAACAAGTTTATTTGTTTGTTAAAATGGTGTGTGAAAAATGTATATGCAATTCAGATACATAAATCTTTAATTTAGGCATGAATATTTTGTTGAGTCCAGCATGTACACACTATATAAAACATATTGTTCATCTTGTACAGAGGTGGGCACAAATACATCAAAAACTACTAAATTTTGTTACAAAATACAAATACTGGCTCATGAAATGTAACAAAATAAAATACAAAATACTGATGTGAAAAATGTATTTAAATAAAATACAAGTAATTAGTATTTTGAAAATACAAAAATACTCCCACAATAATCTTAAGTCTTTTTTATTATTGCTGAAAGGTCAATAACACAGCAATAACACAAATATGAGAAATGTGTCAATTCAAAATGGCGAAGTAGCAAAATAAAAAAAATGGGCATCTGCAACGCTATCTCACGACCAATTCGTACGAATTTGTATGAGTGATTAAAAAGTGGCTAATTCGTACGAATTCATACGACCTCACTCGTACAGATTCATACCATGTGTCTAAACCCACGTGATGGGCAGGTTTAGGGGCGGGGTCAGGGGTAGGTCATTTGTATGAATTCATACGAATTTGGCAACTCGTAAAATATGAGTGAGGTCGTATGAATTGTTACGAATTAGCCACCTCATAAAATTCGTACGAATTGCCCTCTACAGGGCCTGAAATAGCTCCCTCTGAGGTAAATGGCATGTATAGCTAAGTTCACATCAATGGTGTGGTAGGCTGCCCTTAATAGCGAAACGTGTTTGATGTAGGCTACGTCATATTATCACCGTTACTCTACTCGTGCCTTCAGGCTTGAATAGGAAACAGCCATAAATCTATATGTTATGTGCACTAACAGCTTTAATGAGGAACTTTATTGAAAGGTCGAAAACAAAAATAGTAGCAATAACACAACTATGCTACAAAAGAGAAAACTAAACCATTGTCATTTGGGCTAGTTGTTTTTAAGTACAACCAACTTGGCAAAATCATTTACTATGGTGATTTTTCTTAAGTATTTGAGTATTTGAAATACTCTAAATACACTCCCTCAAAATATTTTGTTACAAACTACATTTTATTTTTTCCATACCTGCAAAATACAAATTACAAAATACACTAAAGTAATTAAATACGTATTTAAAATACATTTAATTGAAATACTGCCCATGTCTGATCTTGTACAGCCTGTATAACTACTAGTTTGTGTAGTCTCTGGCAGTATTTGTGTCTAATGGAGCTGAATGTCCAGTGTTGCAGTGAAAGGTCTGAACATAATAAGTAAAAACTGACACAAAGAAAATGGACACTCAGATTTAGAGTCTTGGCAGCGCAGCAGGAAAGCTTTTAGCCACATTATCAATCAAATCCCAGATCACTCATATTTAAGACGATTTGAGCACTTCACTCTGAGAGAACCGCATGTCTTTGGATGTTTCCTCATCTCTCACCAGCATACATGAGAGCAAGTCAACACACATCACTAAAACTTCACTAATGCACTTTGACACGTTATTCAAACAACTGGTAGATAATGTTGCACTAAACTTGACAGATAACTGACCAGTAAACCTCATGCTATTGTAACAGTCCTTTTGACATTTACCAGAGCTTGGGACATGTTGAGAAAACTAATAGTAAACTTAACATAAAAGATAAAACTCAACACATATGTTGTTGTTGAAGGAATATGACAGATATTTTACTAGTAAATGTCACACATACCATTATAGGCCTACTAGTGAAGATGTACAACCAGTAAACTTTACTTATGTGGTTGAATATTGTAGACTTGACTAATACTGTTGTAAATTTATCAGCAAATCTAAAAGATACTGGACCACTAAACTTGACACATCCAGGTGAACAAAAATTACAGACAATGTATCAGTAAAACTTTGATTACAATACAATTATTTTACTACCAGTATATTAATATTACATTACTAATGACAGTACTAATTATGCAACATAAACCAGAATGATAAACTTAATACATACTGTTGAAGCAAAATGGCAGATACTGTACCAGTAAACTTCACACATACTAATATAATAGACTATTAGTGAACTCAAAAGATGCTTTACCAGTAAATTTGTTATAATACTCTTACGTAATACTGCAATAAACTACCAGTAAACCCGAGACATAACATCACTAAACTACAAACTTCTAGCGTAAACTTGACTTTATATGGTTATAGTAAACTTGACTAGTGCTGTTGTAGAAAAACACCAGTAAACCTAAATTATACTAGACAACTAAACTTAACACATATTGTTGAAACAAACAAGCAGATACAGTACCACTAAACTTACTAATATAGTGAACATCTTCTGTACCAGTAAACTGGGCTTTTATGGCTATAGTAATTTAAAAAATATATAGTGTTATAATATAGTGAATATAATATAATATAATATGTAATATGTAATATTAATTACATATTACATAATATTATGTAATATGTAAAATATAATATGTAATATAGTGATTTAAAAAATTGGATGACTAGTAATTTCCTACTACTAAACTCTGAAAAAACAGAGATTCTAATTATTGGACAAAAAACTTCCACACGTAATAACCTAGAATACTGTCTAACACTCGATGGCTGCTCTGTTAAGTCTTGGTCGTCGGTTAGGAACCTGGGTGTGCTCTTTGATAGCAATCTTTCATTTGAAAGTCACGTGTCTAGTATCTGTAAAACCGCATTTTTCCATCTTAAAAATATATCTAAATTACGACATATGCTCTCATTAACAAATGCAGAACAATTAGTTCATGCTTTCATGACATCAAGACTAGATTATTGTAATGCTCTACTGGGTGGTTGCCCTGCATGCTTAATAAATAAACTACAGCTGGTCCAAAACGCTGGAGCTCGAGTTCTTACTAGAACCAGGAAATATGACCATATTAGCCCGGTTCTGTCAACACTGCATTGGCTGCCTATTAAACATCATATAAATTTTAAAATATTGTTGATTACTTACAAAGCACTAAATGGTTTAGCTCTGCAGTACTTGAGCGAGCTCTTAACGCATTATAGTCCTTCACGTCTATTGCGATCTCAAAATTCGGGCCAGTTGATAATACCTAGAATATCAAAATCGACTGCTGGCGGTAGATCCTTTTCCTATTTAGCACCAAAACTTTGGAACAGTCTTCCTAGCATTGTCCGGGAAGCAGACACACTCTGTCAGTTCAAAGCTAGACTAAAAACACATCTCTTTGACCTAGCATACACATAATATATTATAGACTTCTATAATTCAATGTTAGGCTGCATAGATTAGGTCAGCCGGAACTGGGGACACTTCCCTTAAATCCTGATGTACTCGTTACATCATCATAAGAAGAATGCCGTCTACGCTAATTTTCATAAACGCCAGAGGAGAACTGGCCCCCGACTGAGCCTGGGTTCTCCCAAGGTTTTTTTTTCTCTCCAGTAGGTCACCTGATGGAGTTTTAGGACACCAGTAGGTCACCTGATGGAGTTTTAGGACACCAGTAGGTCACCTGATGGAGTTTTAGGACACCAGTGGGTCACCTGATGGAGTTTTAGGATACCATTAGGTCACCTGATGGAGTTTTAGGACACCAGTGGGTCACCTGATGGAGTTTTAGGACACCAGTGGGTCACCTGATGGAGTTTTAGGACACCAGTAGGTCACCTGATGGAGTTTTAGGACACCAGTAGGTCACCTGATGGAGTTTTAGGACACCAGTGGGTCACCTGATGGGAGTTTTAGGACACCATTAGGTCACCTGATGGAGTTTTAGGACACCAGTGGGTCACCTGATGGAGTTTTAGGACACCAGTGGGTCACCTGATGGAGTTTTAGGACACCATTAGGTCACCTGATGGAGTTTTAGGACACCAGTAGGTCACCTGATGGAGTTTTAGGACACCAGTGGGTCACCTGATGGAGTTTTAGGACACCAGTGGGTCACCTGATGGAGTTTTAGGACACCAGTGGGTCACCTGATGGAGTTTTAGGACACCAGTGGGTCACCTGATGGAGTTTTAGGACACCAGTGGGTCACCTGATGGAGTTTTAGGACACCAGTAGGTCACCTAATGGAGTTTTAGGACACCAGTGGGTCACCTGATGGAGTTTTAGGACACCAGTGGGTCACCTGATGGAGTTTTAGGACACCAGTGGGTCACCTGATGGAGTTTTAGGACACCAGTGGGTCACCTGATGGAGTTTTAGGACACCAGTGGGTCACCTGATGGAGTTTTAGGACACCAGTGGGTCACCTGATGGAGTTTTAGGACACCAGTAGGTCACCTGATTGAGTTTTTCGGTTCCTTGCCACTGTTGCCTTTGGCTTGCTCAGTTGGGGATATTCAAAATAATTAACCAAGCATTAATACCATTGATCAGCCCTACCAAACGTGGATGTTTTTTCACTAAGAAACAAACATTGTTATGTTATTTGATTGATATTGTGAAGCTGCTTTGATGCAATTTATATTGTGAAAAGCGCAATATAAATACACTTGACTTGACTTGACTAGTAAACTTGACTAATACTGCTGTAGATAACATTAGTAAACCTACTAGTATTCATGAAAGATAATGCATCGCTAAACTTAACATATTGTCAACAAAACGACTTCACACTACAACAGTAGACTACTAATGAAGGTCCTCTGCCAGTGACTTTATATGATTATAGAACACGTGACTAATACTGTTGGTGAACTGTTGAAACAATCATAAACTGTACCAGTAAAACTTGAATTACTCTCTTGTGGTAAATTACTAATACACTTTACTGATATGGTAATAGTAAACTTGACAAACTGAAAACTAGTGGTAAACTAGAAGTAAACTTTACCATACCGGTACCATACCATACCGGTACCATACCGGTAATTTTCACTGAAGTAAACTTCAATCCCAAAACCTCTATATTTTTTAGACAATGACAACTGGTTTGTGAAGTTTGCATGTCTCTGACGTCTATTAATGAATTTCATTATGAATGCACATACATGATTGTCTCCATAACCTTGATGAGCGAGTAAGCCGCAATATTCTAGAGAATAAAACCATGAGCTTTTGCTATGAATAATACAATAAGCTGTTATGGCTTGAAGCAGGTAATGAATACTTCATGATTGGCGCGGGAAGTTACACACGTCTGTCTGCTTAAGCATCATCCTCTGGCAGCGGCTGTTGCTCTGAAGGCATTAGCCACGAGCGCTGATATCACAGGATAAAGACGCCCTGCCGATCTATAAAAAGCTAATGCAACACGTTTTGCCAAAGTAAAAGCAACTCTAGATCTTTTATTGATGAAGATTATTTGATGGAGTTTAATATCTGTTGGAGGAGGAGGATGAATCATCATCTTAAAGTGGATCTGGTGTCCTCAGGGAAGCAGCATGGACTTGACAAGCTTCTTCACGTCAGCTGTAAATTTGCTTTAATTGGATCCTGCCGAAGTGACCTCAGTGGAATTCTGATTGGTCAAACACAGCGGCTGGATAAACAAATAGTTTCTTAGCAACCAATCAACAAGTCATGGTGGTTTTATGTTTAACATAAATGCTATTCAGCCCTTCCAGAAAAACGCAGAGTTTTTTGTGATTGTTGCGGGCAAAAATCCTTGATTATGCGGCACGTTTTCTTAAAAAATGCGATGGAATATGCGGGATATTTATGCAATTTTATGCGATGAAATTGCGGAAACTTGCAAAAATTGTGGGAACTTGCAAAAACTGCGGTTTGATGAAAAGTAGAAAAAAAAGTGATTCCCCCAACACCCTGTTCTCACTATGGCTACTGCCTTAATGTAGAGAGTCATTTCTGATGACTTCCTATGATAAGCACGCACTACATCACAGAAAGTGCAGGAATATTTCAGTTCTCATCTGGTTTTATTCAGACCTTAATAAACACATGCCTCAAACTTACAAAACATTGATGAGTCAAACAAGTTCTGTAGCTTTACAAAAGGAATATGCTACAACTTCTGTAAAAATGAATAAATAAAATATAAAAAATAAAATGTGTGCTTCCTGTTTTACAGAGGTAGCTATACAAAACAGACATCTTCTGTTAAAATAAGTGCTTCCAATGCACACAGTGCAATGTCTTACTGTAACAAATTTACATACTAATATACTTACAACTGTAATTTCACGGCTTATTCGCGGGGTTTGCAGCTTTTCGACGATGTTCACGTCGCGTAATTACGTCACTTCATAACGTTCCCATGGCAACAGCCGGAAGTAAACGCAACATTTTCCAACTTTCTGCTAAGATATATGTGACTTTTTTGCGACGAAAATGCGGGGATTATGAAATCATGCAAGCAAAAAATAATGTTTTATCCTCATTCCAAATGATGAGAAAAGAGGAAACCAACTATAACAGGAGAAAGTACTAAATTATTACTATACTATATAGTAGTAAAACGCATGTGAACAGTAGCCTACTTTTTGATCAGTTCATCAGTAATATTCAGATGTACCGGGAGAAGCGCGCGCGGCAAAGATGTGCCGGGAGAAGCGCGATCATTAGACGGCCGATCGTCATTTACAAAAGGCAAATATTCCCCTTCAGAGTCAGAATCGGCGAATATCATTTGCAACACATCCTCACGGTACACGTTTTTATTAGCCATTTGACGATTTTCTCTCACAAATCTCACAATTTACTCAGACGCTCTGAACTGAACTGCTTCCGCATCAACGACACGATCGCTCACTTGCTCTGCTGTTTCCTCCAACACTTTGAATAGGAACATGACGTCATTTTGATCTTGAATCGAAGTATTACATGTCTGCCATCTAGGGGTAGGGAATACAAATTAGATATTACACCATATTAGGATCTACAGCATTTTTTCGCAATTTTGTGACTTTGGCGCCTAAAGGGTTAACACATCTACCTCCCATGCCAGAAACGCCGGTTCAAAAAGCGCTCGGAGTGAGGAGAGTGTTACAGAGGCACAATTATAACTGGGACAATTCACCTGGAGAAACCTGGATCTTCATACCATTGCTGGCTTCTTTCAGCAATCTTGTCAAATACTAAATTGTTCATCTTTAAGACAGACCCATGAACTCATAGCACAAACTCTGTGGTCGGGCGATTAGTCCTGCAGTTAAAGGCGTGTAACGCATTAGAGATAATGAGGTGGTCAGATATGATGTCATTGCTCCATCTGCTACAGACCACAGAAACCACAGCTCAGAGCTTACTGGAAAATATCAGACTGGTGTCGGCTCCTCTCTGCACAGACACACTCAACTGCTGGAATGAGATTAGAGCGATGAAGGATCGGTGGTAGAACTTATGTGACCCTGGACCACAATGTCGCACGGGTATATTTGTGGCAATAGCCCACAAAATTGTAGTTTTTTCTTTTATGCCAAAAATCATTAGGATGTTGAGTAAAAATCATGTTCCATTAGGGATATTTAGTAAATTTCCTACCGTAAATATATAAAAAATGTATGTTTGTGAGTGAATGCAGCACAATCACGAACATAAATGCACAACTTTAAAGACGATTTTCTCAACCTCAGATTCCAGATTTTCAAATAGTTGTATCTCAGCCAAATACTGTCCTATCCTAATAAACCATACATCAACGGAAAGCATATTTATTCAGCTTTCATGTGATTCATGTGTTTCATTTTCATTTCAAGTTCAATTTTCAAGTTCGAAGGTTCAGTGCAGCCAAAAATGAACAATTGGTCATCGTTTACTCGGCCTGATGTTTCTTTTGTTCCCTGGGACTTGCACTGGTCAAGTTTGAGCTATAGGGCTATTTGGCTTTTCATAACATGTTGCGTCATACTAATAGAATATACTTTTAACCTGTATATTTCAACTACAATACATATCTTTAAAGGCTGTGAGTTTTCTCTCCACTTCAGCAACAGTTATACACACCAAAACTTACAGTTTCATTCCTATCTAGATTCTGAAGATTTTTACTGAGGGGTTTGTTCATATTTTATTCGCCTGATATATATCTAACATTGTCTTCCTAAAAACATGGTAAAAACCTTTTTTTTTCTAGCTGTTGACAGCATTTTCGGATTTATGGAGTGATAAAAAGAGAAATCCAAAACCCCCTCAGTAAAAACCTTTAAATCTAACATGTCACCAAAATCAACTTCAGATTGTTCAATGTTCAATATTTATACTCTGGAATTATATGCAAAATAATGCATATTTAATTAGATTATGCATCATTTGCATTTTTAAACATAACATTTAAGAAAACTTGCAATATAAAAAAATGCTTGCACTTCTTAATATAATCAATCAACTGAGGAAGTACGGCGATATCTATTCGTTATTATTTTTTTCCATATTCACCTGGGGTGTCTTGTATTAAATGACAATAAGCATCATACAAGTATAATAAAATGTGGATAAGACTTGTGCGCTATATTAAAAATTCTTCTGTAGCCACAGGAAAGCTTTGTATGATGAATTCGACTGATGGGTTTTGTTATTTTTCCCCTTTGCTGATGCTAATATTAGCTATTATTGAATATGACAAGATATGAGAGCTTCAGGAATAGCTTAGGAATAGTCTTTCGCATATTATTGTTTGACTGACTTTATTCACTTGCCCAGAAAGAACAGCTTGTTTGTGTTGCATGGAGAACAAAACATACAGGTTTAAAAACAACATGAGGAAGAGTAAAGGATGGCTGGAAGTCAATGGTTTGACCACATGTGTTTCTGCTGTATTCGAGTGTCAGGGGACGAGACCGTCTTCACTAACTGTGTGTGAGAAAGCATTCAGCGATGTTCCTTCTGTCTGCATGTATCAATCCATTATTTCGGGGGACCTGTCAGCAGATGTTCCCGTTCACCATTATCTACCGCAGCGAGAGGGAGGAAACCAGTGATTGGGAACTGACACACTCACCAGATATGAAGTTTGTTCCAGTGTCAGTCATCTCAAAAGGGCATAGCTTGTCTTTTCTAGGGCTTCTGGGAAACTGCGGTAATGCCACCTGTAGCCATGACAACAGAGAGAGAGAGAGAGAGAGAGAGAGAGAGAGAGAGAGAGAGAGAGAGAGAGAGAGAGAGATGCTTGTTTTATGATCCATAGAGAAATAAATAACACAGAGAAATGCATATTCCATGAGAAAAGAGAAGGGTCATGTTAATTTTATATCGCTATACTATTATTATCTCATTCGTGTCTATTTTTTAAATTTTTGACAGCGTATTTTAATACAAATATTTGAGAGCGGGTCATTGAAACAGAAGTGAACCCTCAAAAAGCAGCAGACATCAGCAGTTATTATTAAGCAGTTGTGTTGTGACACATCACTGACTATATTATGAGCTTTTCCACACATTCATCATTCTGAAGTGTTTATATAACAACTAAAAATAATGCTAAGTGCAATAACTGGAGCTCCAGAGAACAGGCATCTCAACTCTATTCATATTTCATCAGCACAGAAGAGACCAAAGAGAATATCATGAAACATTAACAACATTATGCTTGTGTTCAGAAACACATCTTCGTGGATTATTATGAGTTGTAATTGTGAAGTCAAATAGTAATAGTTACAATTAGTGATAATTTTGACTCGGTCCAGTAAACAAACACCCACATCACGCTAAACTCCACTCACATTCTCTTCAGAAAGATCTAGTTATTATTCAATCGTGACTGATTCCTCTCAGCTACACTGTTTTCTGATATGAGTTGTGATCATGTCCTTCAGTGGCGCTCGAGCGTAAGACACCTGACAGAAAATCTCCCCGCAATTTATATGCAACAAGAAGAAAACTTTTTAAATTTAAGGTTGTTCTCTGTATCTCTCAGGTTTTACAGATACAAGATCTCATGCTGCCCACAGGCCGCATTTCGAAGCAAAATTCACACGCATTTGAAACAATTTTATCGTCTTCTAGGATACCGGAATTTACGGCAGCATTAATATACCTTTCAAGAGGAAGACAATCCCAGAATGCATAGCAAAATAGTGCATACTAAGCCATTTGAACCAACAAGACAAAACAAAACATATACAGCACATATGAAGGCCTCCGATGCAAAAGCTTCTAAAAGACACCAAATGAGATATTAATATTGAGTGAATGTTCTCCGCACATAGTATACGTTCATCAAATACTTTAAAACTCACTAAATCCCAGCCTCAGCACATTCAGAAACGCCGGTACTTTGGTAGAAACCTATACATAGGAGCCTGATAAAAATGTAATATTAAACAGAAACTTTAAATGGACTTAGAGGCTTTTGCATCTAAAGTCTTCATATACACACACACACACAAACACACACACAAACACACACACACACACACACACACACACACACACACACACACACACACACACACACACACACACACACACACACACACACACACACACACACACACACACACACACACACACACACACACACACACACACACACAAACACAGACACAAACACACACAAACACAAACACACACACAAACACACATCTACATAGACAAACATAATAATTATTATTTTTTATGTTTTTGAAAGTCTCTTCTGCTCACCAAGGTTGAATTTATATGATAAAAATACAGTAAAAACACAAATATTGTGAAATATTATTAAAAAGTCTTTATTATGTTTTCTATGTGAATATCTAGTAAAGTGTAATTTATTCCTGTGATCAAAGCTGTATTTCAGCATCATTACTCCAGTCTTCAGTGTCACATGATCCTTCAGAAATCAGGAGAATATGAGGATTTTCTCCTCAAGAAACATTTCTGATTATTATCAATGTTGAAAACAGTTAGTTCCACCACAGGACCTAATAGAGAGCATATATAATTATAGTGCAGTGTGCCATCAGATGGTCCCTTAGCAGACAGCTGCCCGTGTGTAGCGTGACCCTGTTTTGTCCAAACTGCTCCTCGTTCTCTATTTTCTCCTCTGACACTCATTTGTAATTCAGTACATATGCTGAAAGCATCCATTCATCCACCCCATGCAAAATGCATAAGTGTGGGTCTTCTCAAGTGATATGTTTAGTGTATTTGCGCTCGACGCTGAATGTGTCGTAATCACTCATCCCGAGTCTGCAGAAGAACGAGACGCTGGGAGAAACAGGAGATTTGATTCTTTACAGGCCGAGTGCTGAATGTGTGTTTAGATGGGTGGAGATCAGATCAGTGTGTGGCGTGTGCAACATACACTTCCTTCTCACATGCAAGCATAAGACTATAAAGTATCTTTTCGAAATAATGACAGATGAAGGACACTTAAAAGTCAGCATGAAGTAGAATTGAATGTTAGTTATTCATAGATAGTTGTTAAAAAAACACCGTTCAAAAGTTTGTGGTAGGTATGATTAAAAAAACAATACTTTTATTCAGCAAAGATGCATTAAATTAATAAAATTGACATTTATAATGGTACAAAAGATTATATTCTCTGTGCAAGCTGAATTTCAATTTGATTGACTCGAAAACTTCTTTGCTCAGAACTTGTGAGGCTGCCAAATGTAAATGCTAATATCACTCTCTTACTGACTATGATCAATCTGTGTAGTGTCAGAAACACACACACACACAGACACACACACACACACACACTCACTCACACACTCACTCACTCACACTCACGCACACACACACACACACACACACACACACACGCACGCACTCACACACACACACACACACACACACACACACACACGCACGCACACACTCACTCACACACAAACTCACTCACTCACACACACTCACGCACACACACACACACACACACACACACGCACGCAAACATGCACACATGCACACACGCACACACACTCGCACGCACGCACGCACACAAGCGCGCACGTACGCACGCACGCACACAAGCACGCACGCACGTATGCTCGCACACACTCACACACACTCACACACACGCACACACACACACACACTCGCACGCACGCACGCACGCACGCACGTATGCTCGCACACACTCACACACACTCACACACACACACTCGTTGGTGCAACAGCATTATGAGGCCTCTCCATAGGCGTAATGCTTTTTATACTGTACAAACTGTATATTCCATCCCCTTACACTAACCCTACCCATCACAGACACACACACACACACACACACACACACACACACACGCACCCACACACTCACTCACACACAAACTCACTCACTCACACACACTCACGCACACACACACACACACACACACACACACACACGCACGCAAACATGCACACATGCACACACGCACACACACTCGCACGCAGGCACGCACACAAGCGCGCACGTACGCACGCACGCACACAAGCACGCACGCACGTATGCTCGCACACACTCACACACACGCACACACACACACACACACACACACACTCGCACGCACGCACGCACGTATGCTCGCACACACTCACACACACTCACACACACACACTCGTTGGTGCAACAGCATTATGAGGCCTCTCCATAGGCGTAATGCTTTTTATACTGTACAAACTGTATATTCCATCCCCTTACACTAACCCTACCCATCACAGACACACACACACACACATACACTAACCCTAACCTGCCCATCACAGGAGACATTCTGCATTTTTACATTTTTAATAAAACATTGTTTTTTATGTTTTTTAAGCTATTTGAATTATGAGGACTTTTGAAATGTCGTCATAAACCACCTATAAGTTGTAATACCAGTGTAATACACGTCATTATACAAATTTGTGTCCTCATAAATCCCATAAACCAACCCATACAAACACACACACACACACACCCCTATGGGATACTGAGATAACATGCAGTCAAACAGAACCAGCCAGTGTTTTCTGTGTAAATGCTGTTGCAGTGATGACGAAAGTGAGCTCTTCATGCTCTCCTGTGCTGTTTGTGCTTTTCTCCTCCTCAAACACGTCGCTCTCTATTCCTCTCTTCATCACTTCAAGCCTCCGCATTATTCTCTCTTATCCAGCTCTCATAATGAGGCCCAAATCTCCCCTTGTGTTTGTGGTTTTAAAATCTCCCCAGAGCTGCACTTTACAGTCAGGACGCTTTCAAATCCCCTTCGGCTGGATTAGGGTGAGGATCCCTGTGATTTGGAAAGTAAAAATGAAAACGTGACCTTCCATACTGAAATGTGAAGATACACCTGGGGGCGGCAATTACAGGGCCGTCGGCGGAGTCACTGCAACACTGGCACAATCTGAGCTCCAGACGCCGGCAGAAATATGATTTTAGGATAATCGCTTCAAAGGTTAGGAGCAGATTTAACTTCTGACCAGCACAGCTCATCGGGACCCTCAGGGTCGACTTCAAAGCAAAGCCAAAGAAACAGACAAGATGCAGATGACCAGGCCATCTTTGTGTGCAAGGGCAATGGGCTTCACTGCACTCAGAATGAACAAATGGATCTAAATAGAGCAGAAGCATGACAATAAATCCTTTTAACAGTTTATCCACCACTAGGTGCTACTGAACTTTTCTCTCCAGCCTGAATTTCAGCAAGATGTTCAGTAAGAAGTCTCTTCTGCTCTCTCTACCCAGGCTGCATTTATTTGAATATCATAATCGTCATAATTGCATCTTTAACGGTCTGCTTCATCGCTCAAGTTAAGTGCATCCTGTCACCGTTTAAACTGCCCTGTCAATCATCTTGTCACAGTTAAAATCCACATTCAGTTTAATTTCATTTCCTATCGTATCAGAAAGAAATGCGGAGACTCTCATGTGTTTGCATAATGATGCTTTAAAAAGTGAATGTCCAAACGGACCTTTATAAAAGTTCACAATCATTGTGCAGATAAGAAATAATGTGGATAACATTGAATAAATATATTATTATTAATCACTCAAAACCCTTTATCTAAACTTCTCTACTTAACCTTCAGTCTCACACATCCGACATGTTTGTAGTTTCTTAACACGGTTCATTTGTTTGTAGTTCGAATTGAATTTTTGTGCAATGGGTTGTGGGAAATATCAGCCCTTATAGATCTGCATTTCGGATAAACCGGAAACAGTAGACCATCTGGGTATTTGGAAAACTCGTTTCAACATACTACGATTTGGGACACACTCATTCGAATATTTAGGACAGATAATATGCAAATTGCGACACCGCATCAGTGTTCTAATGACTGTGCATGCGCATTTGATGGTCCAGCCTGAAGCATAATTTGAGCATAAGAAACAGCATTTATGGGGCAGTTCATGTCAGATTTTGTTGCTGATATGAAATATGTTATTTATATGTGAGTATGGCAAGCATTTTTTGAGATTTTAAGATTCCCCCATTTAAGTAGAAAGGACTTGGTCTTGGATGTTTGCCTCGAGTCCTTGCAAATATGGCCGCCGAGTGAATTCTTTCTAACAGATCTGGGGGCTCGTCCGGGATATTCCCAGTAAACTCCAGACCGAAAATCATCCTCCATCAGAGGTAAGTTGTTTTTAACGTTTTTCTGAGGTGGATTCCAGGAAGATTTGTCTGCAAGGTTTCTGTTTAAATGCACAGTAACCTGAACAATATATTGGAGTAGTCAATCTCTGCAGAAATCTGTGTAGATCCGCTCTGACGATAACAAAGTATCCTACATTGTTGTCATTTACATTGCATGTATAGTTCAGTTATTTTGCCTTTCTAATCCAATTTTGTGTCAAACATCTGAAATTTTGGATGTCTAATAACAATGAATGAAATAAAATCCATTTCACTACTCACACAAGAACTGGAAGGCGAAGGTAAGCACATTGCATTGAGTAATACAGTACCCAGTGCAGCGATCTCCCCTGCATACTACACATTATATCAAAAGTCATACAGACATTCTATGCATACAGAAAGTACAAACATACTGCACAGTATGCATACTGTATAGGCAGTGTATCACTCATAAGCTCCGCCCACCGTGACCTCTTTATCTGTGAAATCTGCTGACATAAAAAAAGAGCTACAATCATATTCTTCACAGTAAGCGCATTAAACATGGGGTACATCTCAATCAGTCGTGAGTCAGTATGTCGTGTACATGAATTCAGGACCCTGGATCACAACACATTGGGACGTTTTGCCAACATGACAACACCCTCGTACAACGACACTACTGGTGGATATGAACAACAGCAGAACTGATATGTTTCTGACACTTTTTTAATGCTAATGATTTTATCCACATAAACATTAATCAGCAAACATAAACAGAAAGTCAACCGTACTTGCTTGACACGTAAAAACAAACCTCATTGGTTCTCATGCCTCTGTGACCAAATTTGGTGCTGTAGACATTGTTCGGTGATCAATATGTAAATGCATAAAGTAAATAATTTTTATTTTTATCTACCACTAGGTGGTGCTGTACTTAAAATACACAACCCGCTGATCAGAGCCTGGACTACTGAACTAGAGACGCAGACAAACATGCACACATGCACTCGTATGTGCAGCTTTAGCGTGTCTAACGTGTGTTTTATCGTCTCTGTGTTGTTGTAATGACTCTATAAGTTGTCAGGCAGATCACAGCTCACAGACGTGAACTCACATGCACTTTACTCATAATTCATTGAGAGCCACTTCACACAGAAACACTCCATCCACGGACCACAGGCTCATTAGTGCTGGTACACGTCCACCTCCAACGCCGTGACGGCTTTTTGTCCTTCTCTCGTCTCCGCATCAGTCAGGTTTTAATGTCCCAGGCCATTCGCCACAGTACGACCCATATGAATGTTTTATTTTGCAGGGAGCAGATTTAAAGCGTGTAACTTTAATGCCAGAATAATCGGTCACTGATCTGCAAGAGTGTCACTCAAATGAACGTTTATGACCCAGGCAGACACCAATTTGTACGAAGGTGACTGGCTGCTATTTTCAAATCTGAGTCAGAATATTTCAGCGTCAATGCCATCTCTCTCTCTTTCTGCATGCTGGATGGCAATATTAAAACAAACTCACATAAAATGTAATAATAAATCAACTTTTAGGCCCTAGAAAGAGTAACGTTGGACATTTTGCAGCTGTGAAATTACGTCATTTACATGAAATATCAATATATTTACATATATTTTTTGGACAAAGTTGGACTTGGAATGTTTTAAAAAGTTATCAGTGTTTTTGCAAAAAGCCTTAAATCTCTTGAACACTAGGTGGCGCTGTGTTTAAATTTCTCAGGCACCATCAGAACATGCTAACATGCTACCACTTTTTGTGAGATATGTCAAATTGTTTAAAATATATTGCAATGTATGACAAATTTCAAAATGGGGGACCGATGGTTAGTCTGATCCTGGCAAATCCACACATTCGACAAAACACAGGGAATCACTGAGACACCAAGACTGTGATTTTCTGGCAATCTGTTCAAAAGTTACGACCAAAAATAGCCCTTTTCAGATCTCATGACCTGTAGGTGGTGCTAATCCCAAATTGGGCTTTTACCCTCAGATCATTGCTTCGATGAAGCGAACCAAGTTTCGTTTTGATTGATCAAAGTTTTGTAGAGATACAGCCTCTAAACCAATTTTGGATTGACATTAAGTTCACGTCACCATAACTTTTAAACAAAATTCTGTTGGTCAAAAGATCATCTTAGCAAATTTTCATACGAATTGGACAAAATTTGAAGGAGTAGTAACGAAAAAAACAAATACTGTATTTTTCAAAACGACGACTACTGTATTTGGTGGAGTCTTAATGTAAGATGTTGAATGTGATCAGCATGGAGATATTTCATTTTTCTAGATCAAAGGGTTGTAGTGGATTTTGAACTGGTGGTGGCGCTATAGAGTTGGTCCTAGAAACCCCAACGATTGTGCGACAAATTTAATAATTTTCCTACTTACGGTTCATAGAGCTGCCATAGACTCCCATTGGGGAGGAGGAAGAAGATTAATAAAGTAAATGTGCCGTCCTGTATAGGGATTTAAAAGGATATTCAATGATTCATTTTATTCCCTGTACAGGATGGCCCCGTTTTTCAAGCGGTTTTTAAACCGGCTCACTGAAATAAATCGGAATGGCTATTTTTAGAAAGTTTCTCCCAAACAGTGCAGAAGATCCAGAGAGCGATTCAATACTGTAGAGTTAAAGGTGCTGGAATCTCATTAATGTTTAATTGCAGGAGGTTTTTTCCCCATAAATACAACATCTGCATAAATGTACTGTGGCCGGTGAGATGGTTAAGTGTGACCTGTTTTAACCAGCCTCAAATGAAAATGCAATTGAAAATGCATAAAATGTATTTTTTCAATTTAAATACCAATAATAAACAGAATAAAATATGTTCTGCATAATGTGGGACTTTAAAAATGTGTTTACTGCTTCCAGCTGCTCATTCAAACGCAAGGGGAGCTAAAACTTGCACTCTTACAAACATCTAAAACATATTACAATACAAACACCATAAAGTAAATATTGTTATAATTCATCAACAACTTTGACTTTGAACATGCAGCGCTCATATTTATTTAATTAAATCAGTGCCAATAATCACATTAAGCCACAACGTCCTGTTTTCCAGCTCTTAAAATGATCATTAAATGTTTGTAATTCCATTTAAGATATTTAAAACTTTTTATGACCTTATGTTGGATAGAACTAACCTGCGGGGATCTGCTTTTTATTCGCACACATATCTATAAGCGTTCGTAGGCTGAGCCCTGTGAAGCGCCGTAAGGCTGCAGTGTGTGTGCTGTTGGCAGTGCCTAAACTACGACACAACATCTTGGTTTATCCTCATAGTTCTTCTTGGACGGATGTCAGATTTACAAAGATCCTGTTTGGAAAGATAAACACTGAGGCTGGCTCAAGAAAATCAGCCACAGTGTTCGTGTAAAGGGCATTTTCTGCTGAGGATTACGCGTCACAATTGCTTAGTTCCCTAAAGATGCTTTTGTAATTTCCTGTAGATTATGTGTGTAATCTCTCCATAGGATTATGATGTTCCCGTGATGCTGGAAGATGCACAATGCTTGAGAACTGGTTTTAACTCCTAATGTATCTTAATGTAGTTTAATGCTGGTAAACCTACACACCTTCACAAGATTCTCTCTCACACACACACACAAACACACGCGCACACACACACACACACACACACACACGCACGCACGCACGCACGCACGCACGCACGCACGCACGCACGCACGCACACACACACACACACACACACACACACACACACACACACACACACTTCTTACACTCTTGTTTGCAAGAATGTAAGAAATGTAAACGATTACAAAACTGGAAAACACTGATTGATGGCTAATCTGAATATATTTGTGATAACTGAATAAGAATAGTTAGAAATCATATTCTAGAGGCTGCAGGGGCAAATTTCATAGAAACAAATCTTTGTAATGAATTAATGTAAACTAAATTGCTTTCTAGAGTACAAATGTCTCCAATAAGTGCTAAAAATTTCCTGACATTTAAATGCAAACCCCATCTCTGCATATGCTGTGAGTTTCACAAACATTACATCACAACTACACTAAAAACATTGTGTTCTCCAGCTGGTGAATTGCCCATTTAAAGAGCTTGTGAAATTACGAGAAATAACATATCTGGCACATCAACAATGAGGGCAAAATTTTTGAAGAATGATGCTTTTACTGTATGACTCACAGGAAATAATCATCAGCTGAAAACATTAGTTACACACACATACAAGACTATACAAGTGAGGAAAAATCATGTTACCCAGAAAAATAAAAGAGATTTCATAAGGCCCTTTTAAAGGTATACAGCAGCAAAAACCATCTCATCTCAATTTATTTATAAAGCACAATTAAAAACAACCACAGAAGCTCAACCAGCCCTAGATTTGAACTTTGACTTTGGAACAGTAAACAAACTCTGGTTTGAACAAGCAGAAGCACATTAGAATCAATTCTAAACTGGACCGGGAGCCAATGTAAAGACATGAAGACAGGAGTTATGTGTTCGCGTTTGTGAACACAGGTTCCCGAGTTCTGGACCGTTTGTAATCTAGATAACGAAGAATTGTTTATTCCCAAACACAGGGAGTTGCTATAGTCAATTCGAGAAAAAATAAAAGCATGAATCACAGTTTCAAAGTGCTTAAAAGCAAGATAAGTCTTCAGTCATTTATACAGGCTGTATATTCTTCTTTACTTTCAAAGCTATGGGTTAACTTTAGTCCAGCCGATCTAGGCGTTTTAAAACAAACACACAAAAAACCCAAATAGCCTAAAAAACAATCCTAATAATAAGAGGCTGTATAGTAGGAAGGCTTATAGGTTTATTTTCGTTTTGTTACATTATTTAGGCTATTTTCAAACGAGTCAAGTGTACAAAAAAAACAAAAACATAAGAAATATGTTTGGCCATATTGGTCATTGAGCTGGTAAGTTAGCTTCAGGCCGTATAGCTCGCACTCCACAGTCTTGTCTTTTTTTTGTAAAATGCAGCCAGACATAAGATTTAGATTTCTTGGACATTTTGTCGACTCAAGCCAAAAACCGGCGCGAATGATGCGTCTATTCGCGTCTTTGCATTGATTTTGTATGTAATCTACTCGCGCAAATAATTAAATTTGCGTTCTGTGTGAACACACCATAACTGAATGAATACAGCAAAACGACCTATTCCTCACTGAGCGCGAAGCAGCAGCGCAGCCAGCACCAGGGGCGGTTCCCGGGTGTTCTGGTGCGCTAAACTGTGACGCTGTTACAAAATAGCCTAAATTAAAGCATTTAAAGTTGAGGATAAAACATAGGCTAATTATATTTAGAATACAGTAATATATAACTGATTTTAAAGGAATAAATATCAAGGAGTAAATCAATGAAAATTTCTTTCTATTGAAAAAAATAAAAAATGCAACTTGTCGACCAATGAAAATGTCAGTCGACCAAGACGGCATCGACCGATTAGTCGACTACACGACTAAAGTTGACAGCCCTAGATAATTCACATCCAAAAAATGTAAAAAAAAAATATGTGTGTACTGTGTATAAATATTTTTTTATATAAAAATAAATACACACTCATGTATATATTTAAGAAATATTTGTTATTTATATGTAAAATATTAATATTTAGATATCATATAAATTATGTATAAATAAACAGTATATACATGCAAATATTTCTTAAATATATACATGCATGTGTATTTATATAATTACACATACACTACCGTTCAAAAGTTTGGGGTCGGTAAGATTTTTTATGTTTTTAAAAGAAGTCTCTTCTGCTCACCAAGGCTGCATTTATTTGATTAAATATACAAAACAAACCCAGTAATATTATTAAATATTATTTCAATGTAAAACAGCTGTTTTCTATGTGAATATATTTTAAAGTGTAATTTATTCCTGTGATCAAAGCTGTATTTTCAGCATCATTACTCCAGTCTTCAGTGTCACATGATCCTTCAGAAATCAGGAGAATATGATGATTTGATGCTCAAGAAACATTTATGATTATTATCACAGTTGACAACAGTTGTGCTGCTTCATATTTTTGTGCAAACAGTGATTCATTTTTCTCAGGATTCTTTGAAAGTTCAAGAGAAAAGCATTTCATTAAAAAATAAATATTTTGCATTATTATAAATGTCTTTACTGTCACTTTATATCAATTTCATGCGTCCTTTCTGAAGAAAAGTATTAATTTCTTTAAAAAAAACAAAAAAACAAATTGACCCCAAACTTTTGAACGGTAGTGTATATATTATGTAAACACAAACTTTTATCTTGGATGTGATTAATTGCGATTAATCGTTGCACAGCCTTACCAGCCGTCTTAGTTGGTAAAAACTTGATTTGACATCTAAATTAATTTGCTGATCAATTTAAGTGCACTATTAAACAAGTCACCCAAGTTACAATTTACATACGATTTAACTGAAGAAGATAAAACACTAGAATTTAAATGAGAAATGTTTGGGACTTCAGAAGAGCCAAACACGACGATCTCCGTTTTACTCTCATTTAGATTAAAAAAAAAAAGAATGACATCCGGGCATCGGAAAGTCAGGCACAGAGGCAGTCTAAGCCATTTTTGTGCTTCAGGGGCAAATAAAGTTGTGTATCGTCTACATAGCAATGATAGTCCAAGCCAAGCTTTTCAAAAATAGAGCCTAAAGGAAGCTGATAGAGAAAACAATAAAGTGGCCAAAACAGAGCCTTGGGGGACGCCACAAGCCAAGGGGACCACACCCGAACGCCATCCTCCAATATTGATCGAGAAGCTTTTTTTAAGGTATGACTGAAACCAACTTAGAGCAGTTCCTCTGATGCCCACAACTTGCTCTAGCCGAGAAAGTAGGACGACTGTATCGAACGCAGCACTTTAATCTTAAAGTACCAGTTTCTGAAAAACTTATTTTGAATTTTTTTTTTAACATTAACTTCAGAGGAAAACATGCTACATTTTTTTTATTTCATTAGTACAAAAAGGCAGAACAAATTAAAGTAGCTTGACTTCTGTAGATGTTATTTCTGTCTAACCAGTCTGAAGAAGTTCCTCATTGCGATGTGTGAAGAGGTTTTGCTCATTCTGGCCTCGTTCTGTGCTGTATTTTCTCCACTCATCTTCTTTAAGCCAGAGGGCTTCAGACTCTCAAAGTCCAAACCGTTTTTGTGCTACAGTGATTCCTCACACGGGCTGCGATGCTTCAACGCTTGCTTTACTGCAAAGCCGAGGCTCCTTATAAATCGAGTCTTGTTTATAAATCATTACCCTCTCTTTAGACACAGAAAATCCGCTTGTACAAGCTTATTTTAAGCGTGTTTATTATGCATTATGCATTAAATTAATTAATTTGTAATTTCATTTGACATTACACATTTTTTTCTGAGAGATTCAGGCCGGAAACATACACTACGCATGAACGTCAACGCATTGGAAGTGCATCCCGTGTTTCACGTGTAACACGCACAAACCTCAGTTCTCAGTGGAGCGAGAGCTTTCTTCAGAAAGCTGGTTAATGAAGCCAGATGTGTGATTAAGTATTTGCTTTTTTATTGGAATATTGCAGTATTTATTATAAACGATTCATCCGTGCACATCATTATTGTGTTTAATTCATATTCCTAGTAATCTGAAATCAGAATAACTTCATCTCATCTCTTCTCTTCTCTGATGATGAGGGCGGGGCTATAACCTGTCACTCACACGAGATTAGCCAATAGCAAACCACAACCATCCAATCAATTCCCCACAGACACAATCAAGCCCCGCCCACATTTCTTCTTGTTCCAGAAGTGTTTCACTCGGAAGAAAAGACGAGCGACACTTCCCTTTCATGCTAACTTTAAGAACTGTTCTACATTATGAATAACATGATTAAATTTGTTCTGACTTATATTTAGTATAATTTGAGACATTGTTGGGATCTCTTCTGATATTCTACAAAAGCTTCACTTGTGATTTGCCTTTCATATGGATGCATGTGTCTTCAGATTCAGATCAGTAGAGAATTCCAGTAGGATGAGCGCCAAAAATTAGTCAATTAGAGAAGAATAGAAGAGGGAAAACAATCCGATTATGTTTCTGGGTGGAGAGAACATCTAATATTAAAGCTGGGATAAAATTAGATCCTGTAGATACTGTACGCCCACCTACATTCTCGCTCTCGCAGGATCGATGTGTTTGTGTCGCCCCGTCTCATTAATAACTCCCAGTTTCGCGTGGCAAACAGGCAAACGCCGGAGGGCTGCGGGCGCCTGTCCTCTCTGGCAGAAATACGGCCTCTCGAAGCTCGAAGAAAGTCCTGCAGGACTGCTTAAACATCTGTACACGCTCCGCTCGGCACCGGGGACCGATCCATTATGCATCGCAGCTGCTGCAGAGGAATATGTCACCTTCACAAACCCCGAGCGCCTCCTGTGATGAAATGTTAAAGAAGAGCTCTTTTAAATATTCACTTTGTCTCTCTTTAAAACATCGTGTTGGATGCGGGAAACAATTGTTTGACGCACTTCAGATGGGAGGAAAACAGTCAAAACAGAGTAGAGGGCTATGATACCTCTCTGAAGGCATTGTGGGATATTCTGCATCCTGTTACGGCTAAATGTGGAAACCACCGCATAAACACCATGTGACCTGGATAGTGCTTCATGCACATGTTCACCATGCTGCCATTAGTATCAAACTGACAAAGTGCAAAACGACGTTTGTTTTCATGCACCTCTTCATAAGAAGATATCAAAACATAAACACACACTCCTGAAAAATACTACATGCATACTTAAATAGTGTTCATGTTAAAGGTTTGGGGTCAGTAAGATTTGCTTGAAAGAAATTACTTTTATTCAGCAAGGATGCATTAAATTGATCAAAAGTGACAGAAAGATTTCTAATTCAAATAAATGCTTTAAAAAAAAAAAAACTTCCTATTCATCAAATAATCCCCAAAATAAAATGTATCACGGTTTCCACAAAAAAATATGAACTGTTTTGAACAATGATAATAATCAGAAAAGTTGCAGATCATCATATTCTCCTGATTTCTGAAGGATCATGTGACACTGAAGACTGGAGTAATGATGCTTTGATCACAGGAATAAATCACACTTTAACATATACTCACATAGAAAACAGCCGTTTTACATTGTAATAATATTTGACTATTTTACTGCACTTTTGATCAAATAAATGCAGCCTTGGTGAGCAGAAGAGAAAAATCTTACTGATCCCAAACTTAAATTCATTCTATATTATTCACTATCCTGAAAAATCAAAATGTATTAACACACCAACAACTAGCAAAAAAAAAAAAAAAAAAAAAAAAAATATCAGATTAGATACACTGATGAATTTGGAAATGTGTATCTAGAACATTAAAGCACTTCTGCTCAAAACAAACCAAAATGGCAAACTTCTAATTAGTGATCTCAAATTATGATACGACCTGTCATATGCTACTGTGACAGTATTACACTGGTTGGGAGGAAACTAATTAATAAGTCAATATGGTTCCAGCCGAAGGGAACACTAATTACCATAACGGTGACTTCAAACATAATAAAGACTTACCAACAGCACTAAATAGCGCTAAAACCTCTAATAATGCGGACAGCTTTTGTGCATGTCTCCGTGAAGAATCCCTCATGCATTGCCCTAGCATGCATAGTTAAATTAATCAAGCGCAAGGGCTTATGGGTATTCCACCATCACAAAATCCCACAATAATATTATATAATATTCTGAAAAAGCAAAATGCAGAAACTATCAGATTAGATACATTGATGAACATTTAGCCAGAATAAGCAGATAAATGGCAAGATAAGTTAAATGGCAACTAACTCCTGAACAGCATAAACAAACAGCAAAACATTAATCTGTCAGTTATGGGCGGGGCCATCTGTTTGACAAGCAGTTCTGATTGGTGCAGGAATTCCCCCTTTAACTTTTAGCTTAATACATTTTGAAAACTATGGCATCCTGACAGTTATTGGCCGAAGCTGAAATGGCAAACCCGTTGATAAACTGCCTTTGCCGATATATCAGTCTATTTTCACACTAACTATGATTTGTGATGCACGGATCAAATCTCACATACTATATAGAATGGATAAAGTATGAATTATGCTGAGCAGGTCCACACCCCACAAAAGCAAAGCACATCGATCCCTCTCTGTCCTACTGTCATATTTGCATACTGTAACAATTATCCATATTGGTTCTCTCTCTTCTTCCCGCCAGGTTGTTTTTAGCATCACAGGCGCGTGCCGGATGCGGTCGAGAAGACAGCAGAGATGGTAAACATTAGCGAGGAGGAGATGCTCTCTGTCTCTCTCTCTCGTGCATCAGCGGCCATTTTGAGACAGTCAGTTTGCAGTAATGTGAAAACAGAACAAGTTCAGCGGCAGAGACGGCAAATGAGCAGAGCTGAATTATTTATAACCTTTCATTTCAGCGCCGGAGAAATACGAGCTCAGAGAGAGAGAGACAGACAGAAGAGAGACGTGGCTCTTTTGGGTTTCCATCATTCATATTTTCTGACAGCAGGTGTTCAGACCATCATGTCCTGTAATGGACTCCAAACATCATCACACTCACATAAGACAAAAAGCCAATTCCCTCAGTTTTATGATACGTTTGAGAATAAAACACGAGCGACTACATTCGGTGCAGTAAAGAGAACGGAGGTTTTGACTCAGCGGTTTATTCAGCCTCTTTTGTTCATCGTTTCTGTATGCTGTGGGTTCGTTTTATTAACCCTGTTGCTGGGCCATCATTTATGCATTATTTATGCAAAACAAATTATAATATTTTGAGTGATTCCCCTTTGTCCCGTTCGAAACCTTTTTCTTAAAAGAAAAAAATCTATATTTTTATTCAGTGAGAAAGCAATCAAAGTAAGTAAAGACGTATATAATGTTTAAAACATTTCTATTTCAAATAAATGCTGTTCTTTTGAACCTTCCATTCATTAAAGAATCCTGAAAAATAAAATGCATCACGGTTTTTAACATTGATGATAATCAGAAATGTTTCTTGAGCAGTGAATCATCATATTAGAGTGATTTCTGAAGAAACAACATCCAAATAACATCAATTATATCGCAGCATAACAAAAACACCCTCCAACGCCAACAAAATCAGGACTTAATCACGCCAACACAGGCGATTAAAGTTTACATCTAAATGTGGCACTGATGCAATTCGTCCGTAATCGTGTATCGCCTCTAATAGGCCAAGCAGACCCTGAAATAGAAAAAAAAAAAACGCTTATTTAACAACACAAACTAACCCGTCTTGCTGTAGTACTGCGAATCCTGACCTTTGGGTCTTGAATCGGACACAGACCGCAGGCGGGCGGCGAAATCAATCACTGTTTTACCCGTGACCTTCAAACCCGAAACACCGGCATCACCCTCTCTGAGGGCCAAACACGAATCACAGCAGCGCTTGGCAAGTCTTCACTGACCACGAAGGGCACCAACTTATAGTCACTTTCATTCCCCTCGTTTCTGAAGCACAGTAAGTGTATTCAATGCTAAGTGTCCAAAGTGGGAAACCCTGTTGAATATATGGCCTCTGAAGTCTGTGATGATTTAAAGACATGAAAGAGCTGTAAAACCAATGGCCCTTAACAACGAGAACAATCATGCAGTTAAAGAAAAGTGATGGTTAATACACATTAATTCCACCTTAAACGGCTCACATCACAACTTTCATTGGCATTTTACTCTTTTCCCTGAAGTCCACTTGTAATATTATTGAAGTCGTTAGCACCGAAAACAGTCGTAATTTACTTTGACAGTCCATTTTCCAGTTGCCAGAATAAAACAAGCCATTCTGTTGCTTCTTTACCACGAGGATTCAAGCGTTTTAGAGCCTCTGATTCATGCTGTGACTGATTCAACACACACACTGTATTAGAGTTTGTTCTCCATCTCGAAGACTATAAACATTTGGTTTACCTCACGAGCATGACAGTTCTGCAGCACAACGCCACTATTTATATAAACTTGTGAATCTGCGGTAAAACGCGCCACAATCAGCTCTCACTGACGTGATCTGGCACCTACATGAAGATCAACTTCAGTAATGCACGCTTTCTTTCACATCGTCAAACTTCCCGTATAAGAACAATTTGAATTTAAACTTTGTTTATAACAAGTTTTTAATGGTACAAAGACCTCTTATATGTCAAAAAGGCTAATTTGATTTCTCATGTCGTAACCCCTTTAAGAAAAGGAGGTTGCAATTTCATTGTCAGGTGAGGATCTATTCTGCTGGAGAGAGAGAGAGTGAGAGAGAGAGAGTGAGAGAGAGAGAGTGAGAGAGTGTGTAAGAGAGTGAGAGAGTGATAGAGAGAGTGTGTGAGAGAGTGAGAATGAGAGTGTGTAAGAGTGAGAGAGAGAGAGTGTGTGAGAGAGTGAGAGAGAGTGTGTGTGAGAGAGTGAGAGAGAGAGAGTGAGAGAGTGATAGAGAGTTAGAGAGAGACTGAGAGAGAGAGAGAGAGTGAGAGAGAGAGAGTGAGAGAGAGACTGAGAGAGAGAGAGTGAGAGAGAGTGAGAGAGTGAGAGAGAGACAGAGAGAGAGAGTGAGAGAGAGAGTGAGAGAGAGAGTGAGAGACTGAGAGAGAGAGAGAGACTGAGAAAGACAGAGAGAGAGACTGAGAAAGAGAGTGAGAGAGAGAGAGTGAGAGAGAGAGTGAGAGAGAGAGAGTAAGAGAGAGAGTGAGAGAGAGAGAGTGAGAGAGAGAGTGAGAGACTGAGAGAGAGAGAGAGAGAGTGAGAGACTGAGAGAGAGAGAGAGACTGAGAGAGAGAGAGTGAGAGAGAGTGAGAGAGAGAGAGACTGAGAAAGACAGAGAGAGAGAGACTGAGAAAGACAGAGAGAGAGAGACTGAGAGAGACTGAGAAAGAGAGTGAGAGAGAGAGAGTGAGAGAGAGAAAGAGAGAGAGAGAGAGTGAGAGAGAGAGTGAGAGAGAGTGAGAGAGAGAAAGAGAGTGAGAGAGTGAGACTCATGTGGTCTTTATTTCAGCTGTTTTCCCCTGACAGCACTAATTATCTTCTGAACCAGTGAACTGGGAAGCGTGATTACAGTGCAAACCGAATGGGTAAGTGATTAAATTGGTTAAATGAAACTTTACTTTTGAGCACAACAGGTCCTCCGAGCAGGTGGGCGTTCAGCTTTAAACCACTGAATTTTAAAGATGTTTCAGGAAAAACAATCAATTTTAAGTGAATAAATGCAGTTGCGCGATTACTAGCATCAAGAGCCAAGATTATTTTCATCAAGACTGAAGCTTTCAGGCTTCTAAATACTAAACAGTAGAAAACAGTAATACTATTTCACTGTTTATACTGTATTTTTGATCAAAGTAATGGTTAGCAGTAGTTGTGCACATGACCGTTTTATGGCTTCATGCACTGCATTCTGGGAAGTGAGCTTGTTCAGGCACAGATGGAAATGGTCTAGTGATTGTGGCGTATGAGGACGAGCGAGCAGCACGTGTGCTGAGGGAGATAGCACCACTGCTGACCGTCATTAGCAGCTGAAGCTGGAAGAGATTAAAACAACACTTGTTTTAAAGGAACAGTGCACTAAAAATGAAACACTTCAGTGAATAACGACTTAAACGTGAGTCTGTTCCTCACATCACTCATCGTATGATTTCAGAAGACCCTGAATATAGTGTACAAGTTATGTTACTGTTATGATACTTTTATGGTGCTATTTTGTCCTTTTGAGAGTATAATTCACCAAGCACTTCTTTTTTCAGAAGACACAACACTCCTGCTGTCACTTCCACAAAAGCGATTACCTGCGAAACACATCTCCACGCGCCACACACCCGCACACTGATTTAACGCCATCTGTGCTCTCCTGCTAATTCACAAAGTCTTGCTGAATCTCTTATTCTGAATCTCTCATTATTGAGCTGGCGATGTTCATCTTCTGCTGAGGAAAAGATGATTCAGGATGTCTGAAAGATGGTTCGAGATCGTTCTTTCCCTTTCACACTACGCTGACGTCACACTGATAACAGCTTACACACATTCACCACAACCAACACTATTCTGAAATTATGAGAAAAAAGTCATAATAAATAAAGTTCATTTCATTTCAGTCTTTTTAAGTACTATAATATTAAAAAATATTTGGAATTCAATGTAATAATACATAAATAAAAATATTTATATTTCACAGATAATTAAAATAATAATTACCCAAATAAAATAAATCTAAAAAAAATCTAATAAAAATATACAAAATGTTGTAATAAATAAATAAAATATAAAATAGATTTAAACACAAATACAAATAATAAATATTTAAATATAATAATAATAATAATAATAAATCAAATAAGTACATTTCATTTTTAAGACCCATTTATGAAAAAGTTCAATAATATAGTGAAAAATATCAAATGTATTGTATTAAAAAAATACATTTAAATATAATATAATAAAATAAATGTTGATTATTGATTTTATAATAAATAAACAAATAAAAAGTCAATTTCATTTTTCTAAGAATCACTGAGAAATACTATGATATAATAATAAAGAATACAAATAACATAACAAAACAAACATAAACTATTTATTTAATAATTATTAACTTATTTTAATAAAATTGAAATAATCAATAAACAAACAAATTAATTAAATAAATAAATACATTTAGTTTTTAAGAATAAAATTACTATAATGTAATTAAATATTTGCAATTTACTCCAACAGCATTTAGTCATGGTTGTCATGTAAAGAAAAGGCTATAAGGCTATATATCATAAAAAAATTAAATAGATTTAAACACAAATACAAATAATACATATTTAAATATAATAGTAATAATAATAATAATAATAAATAAGTGCATTTCATTTTTAAAAACCATTTAAGAAAAAGTTCAATAATATAGTATTAAAAAATAATACATTTAAATATAATATAATAAAATAAATGTTGATTATTGATTTTATAATAAATAAAAAGTCAATTTCATTATTCTAAGAATCACTGAGAAATACTATGATATGATAATAAATAATACAAATAACATAACAAAACAAACAAACTATTTATTTAATAAGTGTTTACTTATTATAATACAATCTAAATAATAAATAAACAATTAAATTAAATAAATAAATAAATCCATTTAGTTTTTCTAAATCCATTTAGACTTCCTGTTTCACTTCTAATGACAAAAAGAGACTAAAATAGTTTAAATGTCCAGTAATAAGCAGCGGCGCCTCAGTCTACATCTGCGGTCAAGCTCACACACCACGAGACCTGCCAAATCTCAATGAATTTATGAATTTCATCTTTGCAGAGCTGAAAGCGTTGACCTTGTGCCGCCCCTCTTAAATTAAAAGCTTAATATCCATCGCCATTCAAGTGTAAATTGAAAGCAGACAATAGAGGGAAAGCGGTGAAGCACAGCCGCTTCAGATTATTTATCCAGACCGGACCCAGAGATCATGAGGCGTCAATAACGGGAAATCAAGAGCTGTGACGGAAGACATGATAGAAGCCTTCACAAACATCAGACAGGCTTAGATATACGACGCTATAAAATGATTTTCTTCCTTTAGCTACAAGGTTGTTAAACTCTGTGTGATTGTTCGGGTATTGATGAGAGTATCTTGTTACGCAGCTTTTACCTGTATTGCCCAACACAAATGTCAAGTTAATAAAGTTAAAGGTATAGCGGAGGATCTTTCCGAATTTTAGAGAAGACCCGCCCTCTCCAATTGTTTTAAAAAAGCACATGCGCAACACTCTATTTGCTCCGAGAGGGAACGCCTATTAGCATCGCTAATCATAGCTTACATTAACATTTTTATACATTTTTAAATGGATTTCTCAAATGGCATGACAAACTTTACCTGTCTAGTAGAATCTTCGCGACTGCGGCATCATGGGAAGCCCAACCTGTGCTTTAGCGCACGCCAGCGTGTGAAATATCCACCCCAAATCACTCTGGTCTTGTTTCTATATTCTGCGGCCTTTCTCTTCTTATCATACACTTCGTATACATTTTTTCTCTTTCGACCCTTTTCAAAGGAATGGCTGAAACCATAACTCATCACACATAACACACCTGAAAGTGCGCATGCACAGAAAGCCAAAACTACATAGGGACGAGCACGTACGACGGCCTTACGTAAACATATCAGAATGATTGACACTTAGGTGGACCAAGAGTATAGGCTACCCACCCGGAAAAAGAAAATCCTCCGCTATACCTTTAAGTAAGAAAGCACATCTCTCTCTCTCTCTCCTCTGCGAGTCTGCTCACACTCCATGTGTTTCACTGGGAGAGCATCTATCCCAAAATGACAATTCTGTCATCATTTACTCACACTCATGTTTTTACACACCGCCATGAATCTGATCAGCCAAGGACACAAAATATAATTATACAGTACAACAACAACAACAATTGCAAAACAGATTTATTATTTTATTTTTATTGTATTACTATTGCAATAATACAATTGTACTGTAAAATAAAAAGCCAATTAATAACAAGAATAATACAAATATTAATAATTATTATTATTATTCAAAATAATATATGATTATTTAAATATTATTATTAGGATGTTATAATTTTATTATTATTGTATTATTATTACTAGTGAAATAATACAATTGTACTGTAAAATAAAAAGCCAATTAATAACAATAATAATACAAATATTAATAATTATTATTCAAAATGATATATGATTATTTAAATATTATTATTTGGATTTTATAATTATTGTATTATTATTATTACTGGTGCAATAATACAATTGTACTGTAAATTAAAAAGCTATTTAATAACAAATATAACAAAATATTAATACTAATAATTACTATTATTACTTTTTTACATTTTATTATAGGTATTAATTGATATTACTATTGCAATAATACTGTAATGTAATATTGAACTGTAAAATAAAATGCCAAGAATTTAATAATAATGTTGTTGATGATGATGATGATGATAATATGATAAAATAATTGTATTATTATTATAATTAGAATAATAGGCCTACTATTGAAGAATTTAATACTAATTTATTTGTTTTTGTTAATATTACTATTGCAACAACACTATTGTACTGTAAAATGAAAAGCCAAGTATTCATTATAGTTATTATCAATTAATATTTTTTTATAATTAATATTATAACAATTAAAAATGTTATTGTTATTTTATTGAATCACGATTGAAACATTACTACTGTATACTGTAAAAAAAAGTATTTAATTACAACAACAACAATAATAAAATGTATTTAAAAACAGGGTTTTTTCCCGCCCTTGGATGTAAGCAATATATGCAAAAGTCAAACGTCTCAAATCAGAAAATATGGAAATCCTCTATGAAGTCCTACGAGGAACACAAGGTGTTTATCAGAATATCTGATGTGCAGGTCTGGACCAGTGAAAGCGGATTAAAGCGTCATGAGTATGTGTAAATGATGGCAGAGTTGTGGTGTCTGACAAGAGCACTTGAGATGAAGCCGATCGAGGAGACGAGCAGCGCTCCGTAATCCTCCCTGGGAATTATCCCTCATCTTTCCCACTACAGTCCGCAGAGATCAATAACAGAGCTGGTCTGGCTCATCGCAGGCATGATGGGTAAACAACACGGGAATGTGTCATCACAGAGCCGTTCCTCAGATGAACACGCAGGATTACCGGGGAAAAGCGCTCGTGCTCTAAAACAACAATTATTCCTCAAACAAACCCCACACAATGAGAGATGAAGCCTTGAAGAGCAGATAAACACACTCTTACTGTGAGGGCGGTGCTAGTTTGCCCAGAGAGAGAGAGAGAGAGAGAGAGAGAGAGAGAGAGAGAGAGAGAGACTAAGACACCGAGTTCCCAGCAAAGCACAGAAAAATGATAGCATCAGGAACAGGGCATGCTGGGAAATCTGCAGGGGGTTGTGGGACTTTGCAGAGACAACAGGCCGTACGGGAACACTGTTCTGCTGGAGAACCAGCCCTGAACCTGAACATCAATGACCATCTCCACTTATTAACCATCCACACTAAACCCCTTATAACTCATAGCTACTAATCACCTAGCAACCACTCAGGAAACCATAGCAACTACCTAGCAATGCCCTAGAAACCACCTAGAACACTGTATCCCCTGGAAATGTTACTTAACAACCATAAACCACAAACCACAAGTAATCTATAGTAACTAACTAACTAACTAACTAAACTATAAACAGGTTAACTAACTAACTAACTAACTAAACTATAAACAGGTTAACTAACTAACTAACTAACTAAACTATAAACAGGTTAACTAACTAACTAACTGAATTATAAACAGGTTAACTAACTAAACTAAACTATAAACAGGCTAACTAACTAACTAACTAACTAACTATAAACAGGCTAACTAACTAGCTAACTAACTAACTAACTTAAATATAAACAGGTTAACTAACTAGCTAAACTAAACTATAAACAGGCTAACTAACTAACTAACTAACTAACTTATAAACAGGTAAACTAACTAACTAACTAACTAAACTATAAACAGATTAACTAACTAAATTAAACTATAAACAGGTTACATAACTAACTAAACTATAAACAGGTTAACTAACTAACTGACTAACTAACTAGCTAAAATATAAACAGGTTAACTAACTGACTAACTAACTAAATAAACTAAACTACAAACAGGTTAACTAATTTGACTAACTAACTAAATTAAACTACAAACAGGTTAACTAATTTAACTAAACTAAACTATAAACAGGTTAACTAACAAAATAACTAAACTAAACTATAAACAGGTTAACTAACAAAATAACTAAATTAAAATAAAAGTTAGTTAATAAAAACGTTCATGTTGTTCACAGTGCATTAACTGATGTAAACAGAAACAACGTTTGCTCTTTAAATCAATAAATGTGGATATTAAAGGTGCCCTAGAATTCAGTAGAGTTCAGTACAAAATAACAAGAGTTCAGTACATGGACATGATATACAGTGAGTCTAATACACCATTGCTTTCTCCTTCATACTTAAATCTCGTTTTTGAAAAACACCCCTGAAAAATATGCGAATCTCCACATAACACCGACTGTGACGCAACAGTCGGGATCATTAATATGTACGACTCCAGAAATGTGCATATGCCAGCCCATGTTCAACGACAGGCGAACTGCGCAGACGAAGCATGGCTGTTGCTCGGTGTTTGGATGTACAAATGAACACAAAAGTATGTTTTAGTTCCTTCAGTTAGTTCGCCTCTGAAGAAACAATGGGTTCATTTTATTTTCTCTGGAAATGTCCAAACATTTCACCGACGACTGTTTCATCAACTTGGGCCGATACAGAGCTGGCCCGGCAATTTCTGATGTGTAATTGTTCAAGTTCAGACAGGTAATCTTTCTCTCAAGATCATTCAATACTAAATGCATCAGTAAGTCAAGCCAGTGACTAAAATATCAACTTCACATCATTTCTTTTAGTAGGATGAAAAAAACCTTATTTAAATTGTGAATAAATGATCAACAGAAAGCGATCAAAGAACAATCTTTCCACAGAGCGAGTTTATCTGGACACTTGCCAAACTCGTTATGAAATCAACGACGCACGTTACACAGTTCTTACTGTATTTACATCATCGTGTTTGCATTGGTGAAAGCATTATAGAGAGTGCAGAAACTGCGTTGCAATGATAAGATCAACATTCCTCTGCTCAATGCTCATCACGGCAACATTTTATGTGATGGGAATAGACCTAAATACTTTAAAAACATCTCACGATTCGTTAATCTAGATAACTGTAATAGTAAAAACGTATAATAGCTGTAGTAAAAGTATTCGAGAGAGTTTCACATGTAATACATAGCTATTTCATATGCAAGCATGTCAGCCAATCACAGCAGAGGCTGGTTACACAGCAGACACGCCCCTTTAAAGAGAGCGCTCCAATCAGAGGCTAAAATCCGGCTAGGAAAAATGCCTTTTATTTCGAAATTATGACTATTTTTTATCTAAAAAACATACTGACATTATAAGGGCAACCCAGGAAACATTATTAAATAATAAAAAAGCCATTCTAGGGCACCTTTAACATTTATTAAGATTAGGCTGTAGAAGTATTGGTCATTGTTAGTTCATATTAACTAATAATGTTAACAAATCAAAACTTATTGTAAAGTGTTATCATTTATTCTGATTATTAACTGTAAATAAATTTTAAACACAGATTTGTTTAAAAGGCCATGTTGCAGGTTAACCACCACTTTCGATTAATGGGTACATAAATCACTCAAGATATGTATATCATTTTTAAAATGTCTCAAAAATGGTCTTAAAGACCAGTTTTTTACGTTTTTGGTACTAACGTTTTTTTTTTTTACGCGATTCGGCGATGACGTCACGTTGGGGAGAAGTGGAGGAAAGGCAGCCGTCTACTATTAGACATTCTCAGCCTAGTATTAGAACTATGGCGACTGACTGGGATGAGGAAGAGTTGGTGAAGTGTCCTGGTGAGTTGCTATCATTTACACCGCAGCAATGAGCACTGGAGCTAGTCTACGAGCAGCAGTGCACAATAACAACACTTTTTTTTTTTTTACTGTCATTAAATAGGACCGAGTGAAAATTCAACGCATTCTTAGTGGCATTGATCATGACGTTAGTTCAGATAAGTACTGGTAACCTTTGTCATAGTACTGGTAAACTTGGTCTTTGTCATCTAGAAATAGAAGGCATCATGCTAGCTATATTGGCGTTTCTAAGCGTTTATCTCTTCCTCCGGTGAAAATGTTTTTGCAAACGTAGCCGCCGCGTGTGCATGTTCCTCGCTGTGTTTGGCAGGTGCTAGGCAGACAGCCAGATAGCATGACGTTAGCATAGATAGCACCTAGATAGATAAATAGATAGAAATATATAGTTGGTAGATTGACAACGTAGAGTTGGCTCATTGGTCGCACGCCAGAGGCGCCCACGCCATTGGATGTGCAGTTGCCGCATATACTAGCCTATCTATCTATCTGTCTTGTCTATCTATCTATATATCCAGAGCCGTCGCGAGGGCTGTGCGAACTGTGCAACCCATAGACATAATAAATTCATATTTATCTATTTATCTATAATCTGCGCTATCTGAATACTCTCGTCTACTACTCGTCTCTCTAGTCACTCTCAATGCTCTCAAGGCGGGCTTTGGTAAATTCTCTCCCCAAGGTGACGTCATCCAATGCATTGTGGGGGAAAGGAGAATCGTTGCAAACCGCTGTAAGATAGTACCTACTTTTTCGCATTATATTCCGTTTTGTGATACCCAACAACATAAAATATAATGGATAACAGTTTAAATATTTATTACCAACAAGCAAATTGCACAAATTCGTTAAAAAATTAACCCTGCATTACGGCCTTTAATTTAAATAGCTTAAATAACACAGAATTACTGCTTTTCTACAATATTCCATTCACATTCACATTGACATGAATGCATTTGGCAGATGGAAGTGACTTGCACTGCATTCAAGGAATATACATGTCATCAGCTCATGCTTCTCTGGGAAATAACGGTTCATTATTATATTTTACAATTTTTTAGTTTACAGTAATAACTACAGGGAAAAAATCCCAAGATTAGCATCGTTACGAGGTTGGCCTGAAACCAATTTCAGTCTAATCAGGAAAAACTCTCAAAAGTGCTTTTAAAACTTGATAACTTTGAGATAAAGAGAGAGAATGACTGATCCTGGTAAAGTGCAGAATTAAAGATAGATTAGAGGAGTTCAGTAGCAAAGAAGCATCACAGACATATAAAAGTTAAAAGATAAAACTGGAACAAGATCCAAGGATGGATAATGTCGTTACAGAAAGGAATCAAGATTCAATCATCAAACTTGATTTGTTCAGTGAGTATTTTAGTCTGTGGAGTGCAGAAAATCTGAAACATATCCATCTGAAATTATATGACGCATTAGTGTCTTGCGTTGTTATGACAACCCGTTTTATTAGACTAATTATGCAGTTCAGATGTGCTGGATGTTTGTGCTATTAACAGCACAGGAAAGAGATTCCGGGAACCTTGAATATTTGAAATGTAAAAGCGTGTGGGAGTGTTTTTCAGTCTCCCAAACGTTTGTGCGTTAACGAAACTTTAATTAGTGAGAAACGACAGCTGTGAATGATTCTGAGAAAATAGAGCACCAGAAAATGACAACTCCTGTCAAAACAATAACAGCATATGCGTTTGGGAAGATTTTCATTTTTGCTTTAAACTAGTTTCTCCAGATCCTAATTTAGTGTTGTTTCTGTCGAAGTAAATCAACTGATTAGACCCAGTGTCATTAATTAGTTCATATCTGCAGTGTAGCTCAGATTCATTTCTCATTCCTCACACTAATTGTATCTAAGCCTATAAGCAGAAATAGACCAAATATGTTCTGATAACAGCAGCACAGAGCCGGCCTGTCAAATTACTCAACGTGCACTGACTCGGCATTACAGCTGCAAACACAGGACTAAATCATCATTAGCAGAGCAAAAATACGCTTAGCATGAAAGATTATTAACTGGATTTGTTCAGAATAGAAACTACATCATACTGCACACAGGCCCGCATAACGTTATTTTGCAACAACTTGTGAAAATAGCGTTAGAATAATGACATTATGTCATCTGACCACAGATCCTGAATCGGCTTTTCTAAAACGGCGTCTGACAGAAGAGTCAACAGCTTTCACAAACCTCTTTCAAAATAAAAGTCTCTAGGCTGTGCATTCACTTTTTTGCTCACCAGCTAATAATGGCTAATGGTTTTCTAAAGTAACTGGCCACTCACTATTTTCACTGGCCACAATTTTGACATTGATACCATGGGGAAAAACTGCCATGTAGATATTTTTTAATATTATCTCATAATTTGGCAGCAGGTTTATTACGCTGCTGTCACTTTAAGAACTGACGCACGGATCCATTATACTGTTACACATGCGTTTTCTTTAACTGTTTACACACTTAACTGACTGTTTTTATGTGAATACTGGTATTTTTGACATTATTTTGTGTGTATTTGACAGTTTAAGTGCCATAAGCAGCAAAATAGAGCTCAATTGATTGCTTAGAGGTGGCTTTATGAGCACAAACTGCAGGAATGAGTACAAATATGCGCAATATGTGCAATCCCAGGCCGAAATCCAAGAGAGAGAGAGAGAGAGAGAGAGAGAGAGAGAGAGAGAGAGAGAAATGAGAGAGAGAGAGAAAGAGAGAGAAAGAGAGAGAGAGTGAGAGAGAGGGAGAGAGAGAGAGAGTGAGAGAGAGAGAGGGACAGAGAGAGAGAGAGAAATGAGAGAGAGAGAGAGAGAAATGAGAGAGAGAAATGAGAAGGAGAGAGAGAGATATTGTGTATCTATTCTGAGGAAAATGAGTATTGGAAGCGTTTCAGATATTTCAGTATTGATATAAATGTATCTTTTTGACAACAATACATTGCACTTAGTTTATTATTTCAGATCATAATATAAAAATTCAACCCAACTAAGTGGCTGCGTTACACACCACTGCTGAAACACACACACACGTTTGGCAGGTTGGCGGGTGTTAATGGCAAGCCCTGAAAGTGTCGGATTAGTAAATTATGTTTGTTGTTGTTGTTGTTGTTGTTGTTTTTTCTGGCTACTCGACGACCCAATCAAAACAGTGAGTTACGAAACACTCCAATACAGTAGATCCTGTACACAGCAGAACTAATAGGAGCAGTGTGTTGTTGTGGTTCAACGTGCTAATCACACACTACAGACCAGCTTCTGCGCTAAAGTTTGCAAAGACCCGGCAAACAAGCACTTCATGCCCTGAAAAACAAAATGCTTTTGCTGGCTAGTTAATAAAAGCCGTGTGAATTGGGGTTGGCATGCACAGCATTAATGAGAGAGCTGTGTGTGTTAAATTTACCGTAGAGGAACTGAGGCACAAACAGCCGTCCACGGAATAATTCCTGTCTTTCCAAGAACACAAATCCAGCATTGTTCATTTATCGCTAATTTATGAACAATAAAGAATACAGGAAGGTCTATAATGCCTGCAGTTATCCGGTACTTCCTCGTGACGTGAAATCTGCGGCATTTACTCTCGGTTGCTCAGTTTTCAGCCTAAGACAGACTGGTTCCAGGACAGTTATCTGACTGGTTTTATGAATTATTCATTCACTCAAACCTTTATTTAACCAGGATAAAAAAACTCCTTGAGATTAAAAATCTCTTTTACAAGAGTGTCCTGGCTAGTGGCAGCATTGCACTTACACATAGTTACAGAAACACTTACAGGTAAATACATAGACACACTTTCACTCACCATATTCAAACAGCAATGTCATCATGAAAAATCTAGGTCATAAATCAAATTAATTTAAGAACAGTGACAAACTTTCTGCAAGATCCTTTAAAAAGCCTTTAAAGGAATAAAATGAAATCAACTCCTCATTTTGTATCTGATTCCATGCTGATAGTGCTGCAAAATTAAAGCCTTTTTCCAAAAACAGTGCGGGCTTTAGGGACTGCCAATAAAAACTAATTCTGTGAGTTAGGGCTGCACAATTAATCGAATTTGTAATCGCGATTACAATTATAGATGCCACAATTATGTAATCGTTCAAAGGCACAATTACAAAAAGTCCACTTACATTATTCTGTTTGCTGAAGATGATGTGTTTTTCTTTCTACAGCTTATTTTAAGTTTTTTCCCCCCATTGTTTTAATTTTAGTTAGTGTAACATTATAATATTATATTTTTACTTTGCTTTTCTATAGCATTAAGCCTCAAATGTCAAATTATTTAAAGAAACCAAACCAATTAACGTTTTTCAGCTGGTTTATTTTGATATAACTATATGGCATAAAGCTGTCCAAAAATCATTCAATGTAAATTGTGATAATCGTAATTAATAATCGCAATTACAATTTCAAGGCAATAATCGACAATTATGATTGTTGTCATAATCGTGCACCCCTACTATGAGCGCAGGTAATATGTCCCTGCCGACCTTGGGATAGTGTAAGGGTTCAGATGAGGAGGAAGGAGTCCTAATACTGCCTTATAGATGAAAAGATGCCAGTGCATCCAACGACGGGGAGAACCATCCTACCCGAGAACACAGTAAACAGTGATGAGTGCGAGATTTTAAGTTTGTGATGAATCTCAAGGCTCCGTGAAACACAGTGTCCAAAGCATGAAGACATTAATAGCCGCGTTTCCACTGCCGGGCCAGGGCTAAGAGTGAGCCGAGCCGGGCCAGTGTCCTCGGGCCTCAAGCACCAGGCTTACGTTTCCACTGCCGGGCCAGGGCTAAGAGTGAGCCGAGCCGGGCCAGTGTCCTCGGGCCTCAAGCACCAGGCTTACGTTTCCACTGCCGGGCCAGGGCTAAGAGTGAGCCGAGCCGGGCCAGTGTCCTCGGGCCTCAAGCACCAGGCTTACGTTTCCACTGCCGGGCCAGGGCTAACAGTGAGCCGAGCCGAGCCAGTGTCCTCGGGCCTCAAGCACCAGGCTCACGTTTCCCCTGCCGGGCCAGGGCTAACAGTGAGCCGAGCCGAGCCAGTGTCCTCGGGCCTCAAGCACCAGGCTTACGTTTCCACTGCCGGGCCAGGGCTAAGAGTGAGCCGAGCCGAGCAAGTGTCCTCGGGCCTCAAGCACCAGGCTTGCGTTTCCACTGCCGGGCCAGGGCTAAGAGTGAGCCGAGCCGGGCCAGTGTCCTCGGGCCTCAAGCACCAGGCTTGCGTTTCCACTGCCGGGCCAGGGCTAAGAGTGAGCCGAGCCGAGCCAGTGTCCTCGGGCCTCAAGCACCAGGCTTGCGTTTCCACTGTCGGGCCACTAGCCCCGCGCCAGTGCCCTAAACCCGCCCCTAACACGCCTTCCTGGATCAAGCGTCATCACAACCCAACCCATTTCAGCGGGTATTATGAATTTATCTAGGAAGATAGCATGTATATTAACTCACCGGCCATGGCTGCAATAGTGTCTCGTGACTCGCCGCTAACAGAGGGACGGTGGCCCAGCACACATCCATCAAGTCGAACCATGGAAAGTTCCTTCTCTGAGCTCCGCTTTGTCCATTGTGCGTTTTAATCGCCTTGTACAATACTGCGCCCGCAACTTTTTTATTTTTTCCCGAACTTGAAGCGTTGCTCGCTGAATGCTTAGCTTACAAAGTTCAGCATCGATGTATTTTATACCGTCCTCGTTTCTTCACACGCCGTCAAATTGACGTTGTACCGTTTCTTCTGCCCAAATGCTCAGAAGAGCTTTGGTATCTTCAACAGAACAGTACAGGCGATTCTCCATTTTGAGCAGCGATTATTTTGCACGATATAAAAAAGTGAAATGTGCATCTTGCCGCAGACCATATCTTTCCCGAACACCGATAAACTCCACCTTTAACCTTGACCATGCCTCTAGCCCGAGCTAGCCTGCTTTGGCCCCAGGTATTCGACGGGCCAGAAATCCTGGCCGTTGGCCCCGAGTAACCCCCGATCAAGCCCCAGAAGTGGAAACGCGACTGGCCCTGGCCCGCACTATCGCGGCTCCGGCAGTGGAAACGCGACTGGCCCTGGCCCGCACTATCGCGGCTCCGGCAGTGGAAACGCGACTGGCCCTGGCCCGCACTATCGCGGCTCCAGCAGTGGAAACGCGACTGGCCCTGGCCCGCACTAGCGCAGCTCCGGCAGTGGAAACGCGACTGGCCCTGGCCCGCACTAGCGCAGCTCCGGCAGTGGAAACGCGACTGGCCCTGGCCCGCACTAGCGCAGCTCCGGCAGTGGAAACGCGACTGGCCCTGGCACACACTAGCGCGGCTCCGGCAGTGGAAACGCGACTGGCCCTGGCACGCACTAGCGCAGCTCCGGCAGTGGAAACGCGACTGGCCCTGGCACGCACTAGCGCGACTCCGGCAGTGGAAACGCGACTGGCCCTGGCACGCACTAGCGCAGCTCCGGCAGTGGAAACGCGACTGGCCCTGGCACGCACTAGCGCGGCTCCGGCAGTGGAAACGCGACTGGCCCTGGCACGCACTAGCGCGGCTCCGGCAGTGGAAACGCGACTGGCCCTGGCCCGCACTAGCGCGGCTCCGGCAGTGGAAACGCGACTGGCCCTGGCACGCACTAGCGCAGCTCCGGCAGTGGAAACGCGACTGGCCCTGGCACGCACTAGCGCAGCTCCGGCAGTGGAAACGCGGCTAGGTTGAATTCATGTATAAAATCTCCATAGTCCAAACCAGATAAGAATGTTGCATTTACTAATTGTTTGTTTTTAGTTGTTTAAACGGGACTTAATTCTAAAGAAGAAACCTAACTTCAATTTCAATCTTTTAACCAAATCTAGGACACGTCCTGCGTACGGTTACAGTTACAGGTACTGCGGCTGATATCAAAGCCAGGACTCTGATCAGTTTCCCTGCGAGGCGATCGATAGTCTCAAAATATTATCCCGAGTCTCTATGGCTAGAGGCTTTATAGATTGTGTTTCATGCATGACATCTTTTCTTTTGTGTGTTTTTTTTAGTCTTGTACTGAAGCAAACATTTAGTATTTTCCTTTTTAAAACCGAAAGAGCACAACACTGAGCGTTGATCAGTCACGAGAGATCAGCGTGGAGAACACCCTTCAGTCTCAGACACAATCTGTGTAATTCTGATGCACTTTCTGCATGGATACGCAATCATTCCCTGCTCTGCAATGCTAATCATTTTATTACAGTTTTCATAATGATGGTGTAATGAGTTATGAAGTGTGCAGATGGCAATGGTTTAGTTCGAGATGTTATCTCTTTATTCAGATACCGTAATTACTGTATCTTTCACTAGCCAACACTCTTAGAGTCACAAATAAGTGCAAATAAGATACAGACAGATCAGAGTTGATCTTTTTTACCGTGATCATTTAACCCCTTTGTGTTTCAATCATGATTCTTTCACTTTGTTTTTTTTGCTTTGTCATGATCCTTAAACCTTTTTTGCTTCTGTTATGATTCTTTAACCCCATTTTTTACCTTCTGTTATGATTCTTTAACCCCATTTTTTACCTTCTGTTATGATTCTTTAACCCCTTTGTTGCACTTTCTGCATGTATATGCAATAATTTCCTGTTCTGCGATGCTGATAATTCTAGTGCAGGTTTTAATGATGGTGTAAAGTGTGCAGATGGCAGTCGTTTAGCTGCAAATGTTTTCTCAGATCCGATTATTTCTGTATCTTTAAACTCAATACAGATACAATAAATTTGAATATTTTTAAACTAAAGATTAGTCACAAATAAGTGCTATTTTAAGATATAGACAGACTAATTTTTGCTTCCATTATGATTTCAAACCTCTTTCTTTGTTGTAACCCCTTTGATTGCTGCATAAATTATTGCATATTGCTTTGATAAACTCCTGTTCGTCAATAATAATTATTTTATTGCAGTTGTGATAATGATGGTGTAATGAGTAGGGCTGCGAATTGATTTTTCCCAATTGATTTTTCATTATCACTTTTTTTCAAAATGTTTCATTTTCGGTTAACACAATGTACTAAAATATCAAAAACTGAAATAAAAATTAATAAAAAAAAAGTATTGACATATTTAAAAAAGTTAATAAAAATGACAAAACGCAACAAAATTAATTATTAAAGCTTTAACTTACAAAAAATCTCAAACATTCAAAATATAAAACTATAAAAGTATTAAAAAAACTGTGTACTAAAATAACACTGAGACAGACAGATCCTGCACACAGACCAAACTCTGTTTTCCAAAAGTCTCATCTAAAATCTTGCTTCAAGTGCTGCCAAATCACTCTTACTACTTTTGATTAGATATTACAAATTTTTAATGTGCACTTTACAGCTTAAAATATTCAGCGAAATAAATAATTTCTGAGTGAGTCTCTTTAAGAGTCTCTGCCCCTCTGAGACGTGGATTGTATTTTAGGACAGCTCACTAAAAGATGTATTTGGTCTGCTGTTGTAAATTCATGTGCTACTGTCTTTTTCATGAAAGCAGAGCATGACGCTTACAACAGAAAGGTCACCGGCCAATCAGAACACAGTTAATAATTAACGACAGCTGTGGGACTGTGGACCAATGAGATCGGAGTATGGGCGGAGCTACATAGAAATACACACCAAAAGACAAAAGTGCATTTCATCTGCATGTGATTAGAGCTCAGTTATGTCCGGTTATTCCAGATTAATGCCATGTAAAGAGTCTGCAAATCAATAACCGTAACAAATAACATTCAAATTTTCACATATTTGAAGACAGATGAAAAAAGTCAGTCTTCAGTGAACATTAGTTCACCAGTCTTCACATTACTAAATGCCAAACGTCAGTAATATTGACAGCAGCGTTTGCTTTTCCCTCTGTTGTTCTTTCCAAAAAATAACAACGTTCTCTTCTATTATAAGACCCACAAAGTACTTGTCATTTACCTAAACACATTTTAATCATCCCATTTGCCAAGATGCCAAAGGCTGCAGAAGTTAGCAATGTCAACTACATTTGTCTGTTTTCTCATCTAACAAATGAAACACAACTCCATTAAGTCTCATAAGTGCCCGAAAACCATGGATGAAACAACTCTCATTATGGCAGTAACCCTTAAGGATTTTAATCAAAACCTACTTTCTGTCTAGTTGTCATGGTGATAACATCTAACATCCATATTCATTCAATATGAAAACAAAAGCAATTCAACAAGCTGGAAAGTAGTTATGTGCTCAATGTCACTGTAAATCTCACTGGGGAATAAGAAGGTTTTTTAAATACTTTTCTTTACTTGCGTAATTTGCGCAAATTGTATTTCTTGCCTTGAGAGACTTGCCTCAATGTCCTTGTGTAACAAAGTATTCCCTCTTTCTTTCCTTTCATTATTATTTTTTTTTAATAGTTTGTATGGTTTGCAGCCAGTAGGTGCTAACTAAGATATTGAGGGGAGAACAGATGGCGGTCTGCTCATCATAATAACAGTACCTGTCAATCAATAGGTTGCCATGTCAACCAATGAGTGACACTTCACTTTCATAACTTATACTGAAACAGAAATCTATTATAAACTTTGCAAAGTGACAGTGGCGAGAGTCAGCACAGGGGCCGAAAATAAGACATCGTTCAAGTTCTCCAAACGCATGATTCAATTATGATTCAAGTCATTTTAGTATGAAAAATTGTTCAATTCCCGACAGGAAGGTTTTATAGTGCTAGAAAGCACATGATGGACATTAGTTAGGTGTGTAATTCATGCTTTACCAGTGTATTTTACCTGAAGGATGCGAAACAAATTACACAAAATAAAACTTAATTATGATCTGCTTCAGTCATGATGTTTAACCCCTTTTTTTGCATCCATCATGATTATTTAATCAATCAATCAATCAATTTTATTTATATATAGCACACTTAAAACAACCAAAGTTGACCACGGTGCTTCACCGGTTAAATACAACAACAGGACACTACTCACACAATACAAGTACAACAATAAAACATTATAATATACAGTATACAATATATAGTGATATTAAAATTAAAATGACCAGGAATAATAACAGACATTTAACCCATTTGTGTTCACATTATGATTTTTTAACCTTGATTTGCTTTTGTCATTGTAAACCCCTGTGTGTTCCCTCATGAGTAATTAACCCTGTGTGCTTCCATTAAGATTCGACACTCATTTGCTTAAACCCCTTTGATTATTTAATCCTTTTTTGCTTCTATTATTTTTTAACCAAGTCAAGAAGGCAATTTCATTGGTCACTACTTATTTTTAAATGTATTCATTTTAATTTCCCTTCATATCTGAAATATGACCTAATTCCTTTAATACACAGTTTGATTTATGGCGTATGGGACAGTACTTCTTCCAGAGGTCGTCCTGCATTTACATTTAAAGCTTCATCAGACTGGAACAATCTTCCCGGCTCGCTCAGATCTAGAACTCCTCTTTTTGGTTTCAAATCATCTCTTTTGAATTATTTTCAAACATTGTGTTCTTATTTCTAATTCCTCTCCTTTTTTTTCTCTTTATTTTATCTCTATTCTATTTAGGTATGTGTATGGGTTTATGGATGTACAGTATGTAAGCATATTTATATCTTGATTGTGCATTTGCATATTTCGTAGATGGTTCACTGATTGTCTTTGTTTATGGTATGGGCCGAATGGGAAGGGACTAGGTTTACGGGAGTATTGTTAGAGTGTGTGTGTATATGAATGTATATGATTTTCTATTATGATGTTGGTTTCTTTGTAATGAATGAGATGGTTCATCTCCAGGGGCTATCCTTCAAATAAATAAATAAAAATAAAATAAATAACCTTTTTTTTTGTTGCTTTGGTCAGGATTGATTCTTGATCTCATGATTCGCCGCATTTTTTGCTTTTGCCATAATTCTTTAACCCTTTTTTTGCTTCGTTTATGATTTTTGGCCCTTTTTGCTTCCATCATGTTTCTATAACCCCTTCATGCTCATATTATGATTATTTAACCCCTTCATGCTCATATTATGATTCTATAACCCCTTCATGCTCATATTATGATTCTTTAACCCCTTCATGCTCATATTATGATTCTATAACCCCTTCATGCTCATATTATGATTCTATAACCCCTTCATGCTCATATTATGATTATTTAACCCCTTCATGCTCATATTATGATTATTTAACCCCTTCATGCTCATATTATGATTATTTAACCCCTTCATGCTCATATTGTGATTCTTTAACCCCTTCATGCTCATATTATGATTATTTAACCCCTTCATGCTCATATTATGCTTATTTAACCCCTTCATGCTCATATTATGATTATTTAACCCCTTCATGCTCATATTATGATTCTATAACCCCTTCATGCTCTTATTATGATTCTATAACCCCTTCATGCTCATATTATGATTCTATAACCCCTTCATGCTCATATTATGATTCTTTAACCCCTTCATGCTCATATTATGATTCTTTAACCCCTTCATGCTCATATTATGATTCTATAACCCCTTCATGCTCATATTGTGATTCTTTAACCCCTTCATGCTCATATTATGATTATTTAACCCCTTCATGCTCATATTGTGATTATTTAACCCCTTCATGCTCATATTATGATTCTTTAACCCCTTCATGCTCATATTGTCATTCTATAACCCCTTCATGCTCATATTATGATTCTATAACCCCTTCATGCTCATATTATGATTATTTAACCCCTTCATGCTCATATTATGATTCTTTAACCCCTTCATGCTCATATTATGATTCTATAACCCCTTCATGCTCATTTTATGATTCTATAACCCCTTCATGCTCATATTGTGATTCTATAACCCCTTCATGCTCATATTGTGATTCTTTAACCCCTTCATGCTCATATTGTGATTCTATAACCCCTTCATGCTCATATTGTGATTCTATAACCCCTTCATGCTCATATTGTCATTCTATAACCCCTTCATGCTCATATTATGATTATTTAACCCCTTCATGCTCATATTGTGATTCTTTAACCCCTTCATGCTCATATTATGATTATTTAACCCCTTCATGCTCATATTATGATTATTTAACCCCTTCATGCTCATTTTATGATTATTTAACCCCTTCATGCTCATATTATGATTATTTAACCCCTTCATGCTCATTTTATGATTCTTTAACCCCTTCATGCCATATTATGATTATATAACCCCTTCATGATCATATTATGATTCTTTAACCTCTTCATGCTCATATTATGATTCTATAACCCCTTCATGCTCATATTATGATTCTTTAACCCCTTTTCGCTTTTATAATGATGTTTAACCCATTTGTGCTTCCCTTAGGATTCTTTAACCCTTTTTGCATGAATTAGGATTTTTAACCTTTTTTGCATGAATTAGGATTTTTAACCCTTTTTGCATGAATTATGATTTTTAACCCTTATGATTCACCGTTATGATTCCAACCACTTGGCTTAGATTCTTTAACCCTTTTTTGATTTTGTCATGATTCTTTAACTCCTTTTTTTTATTTCCATGATTTTTAACCCCTTTGATTATTTATTCATTTTTGCTTTATTATGATTGTTTAATCCTTTTTTGATTTTGTCATGATTCTTTGAGTTGACACAACCCCAACTGGGAGATACCATAATCATAATTGTTTCTGTAAATATGCTAATTCTCATATGACTTGAAAGCAGCATTATACTATGCACCAAAATTATATACGCAATTGTTGATGGGAAAAGTAAATACTTTTTAGTGTTCAATGAGATTGGGATATACTTTCACCCCAAAAATTCTCAATACCACAGGCCTGGTTTTCTTTTAGATGTAAGCAAAAGCATTTAACTAAATTCATCACCTTACGATTCATACATTTAAAAGCTGCTATAGCTGTGCATCTCTCATTTCTCTAAAGCCAAAAGATCACAGTCACAAACACAAGGCTTGTGAGTAATATTAGCCCAAACCGCATGCACAGTTAGCTGTCTGATTCGCGGTGTTATACTGGGAACACTTCCTTTAAATCCTGATGTACTCGTTACATCATAAGAAGAATGGCGTCTACGCTAATTATAGTGTCTTTGTTTATCCCGAGGTTTTCCCGCAGCCTACCGGATCCAGGCCGTATCCAGATCTGACTAGGAGCTTTGCCTGGACCCGATGACAATGCAGTGCTGAAGTGCCAACTAGCCTCTCCCCATGGAGGATCCCTTTCCCACTCTACAGATAAAACGTTGTGATTCCGGTTCGCGTACCCACCCCGAAGTGATAAAATAAAACAAAATTCTGTATCAAATTACAGTTACTGTAAATCCGGCCTCTAGTTCATGAACGCCAGAGGAGAACTGGCCCCCGACTGAGCCTGGGTTCTCCCAAGGTTTTTTTTTCTCTCCATCAAGTCACCTGATGGAGTTTTAGGACACCAGTAGGTCACCTGATGGAGTTTTAGGACACCAGTAGGTCACCTGATGGAGTTTTAGGACACCAGTGGGTCACCTGATGGAGTTTTAGGACACCAGTAGGTCACCTGATGGAGTTTTAGGACACCAGTGGGTCACCGGATGGAGTTTTAGGACACCAGTAGGTCACCTGATGGAGTTTTAGGACACCAGTAGGTCACTTGATGGAGTTTATCGGTTCCTTGCCACTGTTGCCTTTGGCTTGCTCATTTGGGGATATTCAAATTAATTAACCAAGCATTAATACCATTGATCAGCCGTACCAATCGTGGATGTTTTTTTTTACCACTAAGAAACAAACATTATGTTATTTGATTGATACTGTGAAGCTGCTTTGATACAATTTATATTGTGAAAAGCGCTATATAAATATACTTGACTTATACTGAAGCCTCAGGAAATATACCTAGCCGGGGTTGCTCCACAGCGCAGGCACACAACAGTGTCGGATAATGAGCACAACAGCCGAAGGTGAAAGCGGTCACACACACATTCTCATGATGAGATCCCTGTCTTCTGCCAGATCCACCAACTGCAGTTTTCCAGCTATTCCCATTAGCATTCTGCCAATTACTACCTTGGACAGATTTCCAACTTTCCCCACTGGATTATTTCAAGTATTGGCCACTTACCGATTGTTTCCGGAGCTGGAATGTGTTGATGAGTCATTGCGTTAGTCAGATAAAACGTTTGATGACAGTGGGTGTCTGCTGTTACTTCCTTTCTGGAGTAGGAGAATGGTGAAACCCAGACAGGGCACTTTGCCACGACAGACGCTACAGCGAACAGAACAGCTCTGTGGTCATTTAGATGCAGTGCCAATGGACAAACACACACACACATACACTAAAGCAGCTAATCAAGAATCCAAGATGGCATAGCTCTTTGTTTTCTTCTATATACCCAGATGCTCTCTCAGTGTCTCCCAGAGGAAGAGGTTATTGCTCAGTGATTGCTCTTTTCAGAGCCCAGAAGACTTAATGGAGATCTCAGCTCATTTAGGCTTAAGCTTCAACTTTCAAACAATTCACATAATACATGCACATCCAAAAAAAAAAAAAAACATTTAACAACCCATCAAAATAAATATGGTTTTCGAGCTATACATGCTCTTCACCAAGAGCTTTGATGATGTCCCAGTTAAATCAAAATTGAAGTTGTTTGCCTTTTAGTATGAATATGTTACCCTCACAGTTCTCTATAAGCTAGTGTGCTCCAAAATAATGACAAAATTCACATTTAGTGGATATAAGCATTCAAAACTTCCGCCAATATGATTCAATGATTTTGATGATGACATCACTGCACTAAAGCTTAGGAAATACTTCAAGCTTCATCAAGCTAGTCATCTGATTTTCTGTCCAATCAAATGTTCTCTAGAATCTGAAGCCCTGCCCCCTACATTATAAATAGATGCTGAAGCTGCGGCTGAAATCGCTCACTTGTTCAGACATTTACTATTTTCTACATGGTGAATGGCACATAGTGCACTATATAGGGGACAGGGAATGATTCAGACAGTGTAAATATGCTTCCCATTGGGGCGAATGAAGTCCGGTTTCACGTTAGTGTCACATGCGCAAGTCGGTGCAGACCAGAGAACGTATCAGACTCATTTGATTTCTGCACAGAATGCTGTATTTTAAAGCGTAATGGAGATTAGGAGGAAACTGCGGCTTTACTGAGCTCAACAGCTCTGGCCGAGCTCTGATAAAGTAAACGCTTTAAAAAGGGGAGGAGCTGTTTGATAAGCCCCGCCCTGTCTTCCTTTTTCAGTGGAAATGACATCAACACTTTCAATAATGCTGCCCGTTTCAAGGCACTTCAGTGGGCCTTTAAATGCTTTTGGGACCAATATACTAGGGGTGGGAATTGGCAAAAATGTGACGATTCAATAGTATTTTCGATATTTAGGACACGATTCAATATTATTGTGATTCTTAACATATTGCGATACAGCAAGTATTGCAATTCGACTCTGCGATATATTGAAATTCATGTTCCCCATACTATTTAAAGGCATTTAAAAAAATGAGGTAAATAAGACTGCTCAACTCACTACA
>CM060630.1:30879863-30894863 GCA_030578275.1 Meda fulgida | reverse complement strand
TGCACATCTACAGAATTTAAACAAAGCTCTGAATATGTAAAAAAAAACATTTAATTTCACAAACCTTGCAGATTTAATCGAATCCAGCTGTGATATCTTGTGAAGTTGCATGTGTAGCCTGGATAAACGGTCCGTGTAAGTGAGTGAGTGCGAACAGAAGATCAGCTTCAGGAGACTCGATCCAAACACTTGAAATCCTTCATTTTAAAATATGCTGTGCTATATCCAGTTGCCCACTGTCATATTCATGTCGTTTTCGTGTGCTGTATGTTAGTGCTGGGCGGTTTGACCAAAAATTTATATCACGTTTTTTTTCAAAATTATGCCGGTTTTCCGGTTTATGACGGGTTTTTTTCATGCATAATCAGGTGCTCAAAGCATTTTCTACTGGTTGAGAGATGAATTACTGCAGTAAATTGACTTAGAATGGTCTATTTTACTGTCATTAGTGATTATTGTAGAATAGAATAGCGCCCAGTATAACCTAAAATTGTTATTTCTTAACGTTCTTCTAATAACCAGGAAATAACGTTAATACAACGTTTATATGACGGGAGAATTGTACGTTCTAATGACGTTTGAATGATGTTCTTATAACCAAGCAAGAACGTTAATACAACGTTTATATAACTGGAGAATTGAACGTTCTTATAACGTTTTGAATAGAGTTCTTATAACCAAGAAATAACGTTAATACTTCTAAAAAACTGGACATTTTGAATGTTCCTAGAACATTCAGAAATAACGTTATTATAACTTAATGGGAATGTTATGAAAATGTTTTTCTAAAATTGTTAGCTGGGGAAGAGATTCGCGATTGCACTGAACACGTTTTAAGTGCAGGATTCTCTGAGCGAGCCCAGAGAAAATAGACCTATTTTAACAAGAGCAGCGTGTATCTGAGAGCGCGGCACATTATATTCCGCACGCGAGCAGATAGATTCGCTCGGCACATTATATTAATGTACTTTCGCGCTACAATAATGCGCTCAGCATCCATCGTCCATGTAACGTAACAGAGCACTGCTGTTTGTTTACCCTCACTCGTCGCTGCTCAGAAGTGCAACACTGTAAAGGGTCCGTCTGAAACAGTGTCGCGCAGCGTAACGTTCGTTCCGAGCGTTGTGTAATTAAATACACCAGTATGGCGGTTTATTCAAAATCAATATCGTTACGAAAATATAAACCGGTTTTCGGTTTGAACCGGTTTACCACCCAGCACTACTGTATGTAAAATTAGTGTGTGTGTATATATATATATTAGGGCTGCACAATATATCGAAATTATCGAAATATCGCAATTGAATATATCGCAACGGCTTGCAATAATTGGGGTTATGAACAAAAGACAAAGAGAAAATCACCTCACTGATCTTGGCTGAATAACTTTTGTAGCTTTAATAGGAATCAGTATATATTTAAATCATATAGTGAAAACTAAGCATTTACATTTATTATTTGACATTATAACCCTAATGTAGGATATCCTGAAACCCTAAACCCTGTGGTTTACACTGATGTTAAAATAACACTTCTTATGCTACAGTCAAACACTGATGCTCACTTGCAGAAGTTGTAGGGATGTTTTCTTGTCACAAAAAGAATGTGTAATTTTAAATATATTTTTTAAGATAATTTAAGTTTATTTTACACACATTAAGTATGATCATATCGCATTATTTAATGAGTAATCGCATATCGCATTTTTCTTCAATATCGTGCAGCACTAATATATATATATATATATAAATATCGGCCACCCTGCTCTCTAAGATATCGGCATCGGCCATCAAAAAACCCATATCGGTCGACCACTAGCAAGGACACACACACAGAGAAGAAGGGAATCTCACTGGCAGTGAGGAAGATGCCGGATTGTGTGCTTATTCCAAGAGGTCAACATTTCCTCTGCGTCTTCCTGGCGCTTTGACTGATCTAACAATTCAAGCCCTTCATCACACTGAAGAGAATTACAATGGCGAACCGCAACCTGCCGAACGACTGGATTCATCAGGTCTGGCCGTGATTTGTTTTGACACAAATCTGCGGTGTGTAGGTGCATAATCACCACCTTGTTATCTCACTCAAACAGAGTGTTCGGCGTCTCTGCAAAAATTGTCCTATAATCATCTTGGGAAATCTCTGACCGTGACAACAAAGGCAGCTTTAGTTCTCCTCAATCATGTTGGTGAGCGCCGGTAGAGGACCGCAGATAAGGACGCTTTTAGCCGTCATGTTTACTAAGGCTGTAATTGGTTTAAAGCTCGGCCAGTAAACACATTTGTTCTCGGCGCCGTGACCTGCTACAAAAGTAACACTGAAGGATAGGATATACGTGATTCCTCACGCTCTCGGCTCTCAGGCGGGAATTTTCCATTAGAAGGTGATAAATAATTAACCAACAGTCAATATATTCATTCACATTATATCAATTAACTTGCAGTAAAGGCTTGAAGACGCCTAGAATCTGTGAGCAAGAGATCCGCCATTTACTATGAATAAATGTCTCTAAATGCCGTCTGATTGATAGTTTAGACTTTATAGTCTAGTTGTACAAACGTCCACCTTCAGCTTGTGTCTTTTCGCTGTGAAATCTTTACTCTGATCAAACTGTGCTCTGATTTTACACAATATCAACGGACAGAAATGACAAATCACAAATGAGTGTTTCTCGGTGAAATCAACTTTTTTATTCTTGTCTTAAATGGTCTAGAATCTGCCATTAAAAACATTTCTGCTCAAATTCTTCTGAAATCAAAATGTCTGATTAAACGATCTGAATAATATCTGATAAATATCTAGTCATCAATCTCTAGAGGGTGCCGGCTGGTGGTCTTTTACATGCAATTTGCAAGCGATCGCATCATTACTGCATTGCACAAGCTGATTGTACTCTGCTTATCCTGGAGCCAATGAGATGCTTGCTCAACATTTAAAGTCCCCTGTAGTCAATAATTACATCCTTTAAAACTCATCTTTGATCACCAAAATGACACATTTAAAAATGTTTTCCTTGAAAATAAAAATTCTTCATGCCTTAAAATATCTTGAATGTAACTCGACACCCTTGCCTCATTTACTATGTGCGGTTCTATGAATATGCAAATGAGCCCCGCCTCCACTCACTCACTCACTCAGAGATCCACTGGTTGACGATCACACGTTGATCTGATTGGTTACAAGGTCGTTTGTGACGTCAGAAACACCAGCGATTTCACACCGTGTTTTTGAGACTGTCTAGTGCACCAAGACCAAACACATAACCATTGCCATATTCAATAACATGCTAATAATGCTAACATTAAATACCACTGTAGTCCAACTGCATGACAACAACCGGCTTAATCGGGTCTATTTTTTCATAAGGAATTTAAGAGAAACATCCGAGACAACAACCGCACTGAAAACTCAGATAAGACCCTATAAATCAGTCTACATTTTTGACTATTAAATACACATTTCGCCATATCTAGACCCTTTAATATATAATACTTCTAGGAGAAAAGGCTTTAAATAGGTGATACATAATTTGTGACCCTTTTATGGGTCTCGTGTTTCACAAGTCTTTCTACTTCTCCTTTCCTTCTCCATCAGAGCGTCACATCCAGCAGACTCTTCCTTTAAAGCAGCATGACTGGCCATGTGCAGATACTGCCTCAATTATCCTCAGTTTCTGCAGCCCGCTGTAAAAGTGACTGTTCGGATCTTCCCCTTCTTGCTGGAGTCAAATGACTGTCATGTCCAACTGAGCGCAGCCGTCTTCAGTTTTACAGGGGTCCCTTTATCTCTCGGCTCGTGGTGTGAATGGAGTCTGAGAATCTCTCGGCTTCCCGTCACGACTTCTGCTCTCGCACAGAAACTGATTTGTGACTTCATGCTAGCTGAAAGAAATACATTAGACTGTATTTTTCCAGAAAAATACAACGGTTTTCTTCTATGCGGCCCACAACGATTGCATTTAACAATCTGGACTCAAATCATCATATTCTCCTGATTTCTGAAGGATCATGTGACACTGAAGACTGGAGTAATGATGCTTTGATCACAGGAATAAATTACACTTTACTATATATTCACATAGAAAACAGACGTTTTACATTGTTATAGTATTTCAACTGTTTTTACTGTATTTTTCATCAAATAATGCAGCCTTGGTTAGCAGAAGAGACTCTTCCTAAAACATATTTATTTATTATTTATGCTCACTAGAGTATCACGATGTTACCTGACTTTAGGGAATTACAAACCTGCGCACATATATTCAAACGCACATAACTCTAGAATCAGCTCTTAATGCGCATGTGAACGCATCAGCGTTTCTCACAGGTTCAGTTTAAAGTCTGTGTAGAGAGAACGCTGTCGTCTTAGCGGCCCCTAATTTAATAAATGATCATTTCAACGGAAGTGAATCAATCAAAACTAACTTTAGCTGGAAAATAACATTATTCAAGAACCGCTATAAAGCCCAAACAATCTCTGTTACCTTAAATTATATGTTTACCTCTGTAAAGCTGCTTTGAAACAATCTACATTGTTAAAAGCTCTGTATAAATGAAGATGACTTGACATCAAACTCTAGTGGAGTCGATGTGACCTTCACGTGAAGAGCATCATTTTGCATTTGAGGAGTTCTTTTGCAAAACGCTATAAATCCATTTCAATAGTTTTCAGGAAATTTTTTTTTTTTTACCTAGACCCACACATTTTGTGAATATTCAATTTATCCTGTTAAATTGTTTTTTTGTCTCAGTCTGAACATGTTGAACAAAGATTATTAAATCAAACAACAATATTGTTTATGATAAATTCAAAGTTAATTTTATTTTTTTTCAAAACGCTATAAATCCATCGATTTTTTTCCAAAACGCTATAAATCCATCAAGTTTTTTTCAAAAATGTATGGTTTGTCTTTGAAAAAAACAAAACAAAAAACAAGAGAACATGCAACTTATAATCAGGGACTCGTATAAATTAATATAAATGAAATTTAGTAACACATTTAGGCTAATAGTCATTCGGTGAAAAAAGTAATGTCATGCTAATGTGACATGAAAAGAACTGAATAGTTCTACGTGCTAGCCTACAGATAGATAAACGAGATAGACTGGCCTTTATCTTGACCATGATAAGGTGCTATGGTAGATTGTGTTCATCAGATCGTCCGGCCACAGCCTCTCGGCCTGACAGAAACCTTTTGCGGCAACTTTATGTTGACATCCCACGGTTGGTATTATCGCACCCGAGTGACGAGCCTTCTTTTTTTGTTCTTTTGGTGATTTTCTTTGTCCAGTCGGCGTTTTCTTCCCCCAGGAAAAGGTCTCACTGGCTCATCAAGGCCATCAAAAGTGTTATCACTCATTTTGAGGAATGAATGAACATAAACAGACCTCTGTTCAGAGCGCCGCCGTGTTGGATCGTGTGAACGCTCACTGAATTCTGATTGGTCGAGAGGATGTATCGCGTTTAGGCTAAAAACAGGTTCGGCGCTTATCGCGGTTTGGAAAAGAACTGGATCTTGCAGTACATTTTAAACAAGGAAATATAGCGATTTGGCATGAAACATTGATGGAGCAGTGAATAGGTTCAGAACACAGCAAAATGACATGACAAACTCATTTTTTTACAAAAATGGTGTTAATCGCTTTTTGGAAAAGAGCTCTTCATTTGTTCAAACCGTCCAAATCAGTCACACAACTGTTTCATTTCAAATAAGATGCTGCCGAGTTCATTTGTGAAACGCAATCACAGCACATCATGACCTCAGAATAACTCAGAATAATCCCATTGTGATGCCATAATACAAGCCCTCTTTATGGCAAATGGGAAAAAAAGATCAAACCCAAGCAATCAATCGTGTAGTTAACTAAAAATGTAATTGCACACTGAACACATTCAAATCAGAAAATATTAAACACTATCTGATTTTGTTCCAACAGGGCAGAAGTCAGATTCATCACGGCTTCATTTGTCAACGTCTATTCAGATGGTTTATGAATAAAGTGAATTAAATCAAACGCAGCTCAAATCTGCTAAGAGAATTACTGCTAAATTTGCATTATGAATCATGCATTTTGACCCCAGCAGTCTGTCTCCGTGTTCTCCATCTCACGGTAATAAGGGTTCTCCGGAACTGGCGCCGTTTCTAAATGGAGTCTTATTATATCCAACACAAAAAGGATTTTTAAAAACCTCGGAGCGTTCGAGAGCCGCCTGTAACCACTTTCATCCTTTATAGTTGTGCATAATAACTGTGAAGTGGGATTGATCTCTATAGATCTCCTGCCGAGAGCTGATTGCCACAGCGTGCTGATGCAGAACAGGTTTCGTGCTTTATATACGGCAACGTACAGAATCAGCAAAACCGTGGACAAGCCAAACTATGTTTTTCCTTCAATTCACGAGGGAAAGAAACACTCACTCCATCAGAGCTTCTCTGCATCCTGCGGTTGGCCTTTAGAAAAAATAAAAACGGAAAAATATATTCATCACACAGCATGCAATAATTATCTTCCTTAGTATTGTTTTTTTAAATCTCTTCTTTGGCAGGTTTTTTTTATGTCACCTGATGAAGTTTTGGTTCCTTGCCACTGTCGCTGTTTTCGCCTTTGGGTTTTGGCACGCTTAGTTGGGGACATTTCATTTAATATTCGACAATATTATTGCTCCGCCTGCAATGAGATCATTACATGAGAAATGAACTGAGCTGGACGATGACATCACTGTTTTCTGCAGAGAGGCTATATATATATATATATATATATATATATATATATATATATATATATATATATATATATATATATATAAATTAACTAAATTAATTACTTTCTACAACAAAAATGAAACATCACTGAGCTTAGTTAAGCTGGACTGTGACGCTATGTTGCATTATTTTCCTGTTATCTCTGTAAAGCTGCTTTGAAACAATTAGTGTTGTAAAAAGCGCTATATAAATATAAATAAAGGTGACTTGACCTGACAGGTAATGTAAAACTAATTTGTAATTATGTGATAGATTTTGTTCTGAAGTGTCCTGCTTCTCAGACGTTTCTCCTGAGATAAAGATAAATGTAATTTCTCACTTCTAAGTTTTAGTCGAGATCTAAACTGCACTTGCGTCTGCCAAGATACCAACCTAAAAGAAAGCAAAATGTTGGGAGAACGATGGAGGAAAATCACGCACATCTGCCTCCAAAACAAATCAATCTTGAATGCAACGTGAATCAAAAGTCCAAAAAAAAAAGGAAAAAAAAATGTATCGGTCAATCATTTGTTAACACACAAGTATTCATTACTTCAATGAGCTCACTGTTTCTGCCTTTAATTATTAAATTGTTTAAACTAATACATGTTTAGCTAACTGTGATTTTGTATATGTACATTTCTGAAATACATAACTTAGACAGTTTCCTCTAATATATCACTCTAAATTGTAATGTGGACTCATGCATTTTCTGTCAAGCTGCTTTGAAACGTTGTGTGTTGTGAAAAGCGCTATAGAAATAAAAGTGAATTGAACTGATCTCTCCTCATTGTAACTTCTGTGGCCGTTCCATCATGAGCGATGAAAGAGTAACGCCTGAGCAATATCTCCTCTCATTAAAGTGTGTGTGTAAACACCCGTCAGGGGTGCACCTGCGGGGGACGGGGCGTGCGTGTGTGTGTGTGTGTCTGTGTTTGTGTGTGTGTCTGTGTCTGTGTCTGTGTGTGTGTGTGTGTGTCTGTCTGTGTGTGTGTGTGTGTGTGTCCGTGTGTGCGTGTTTCTGTGTGTGTGTGTGTGTGTGTGTGTGTCTGTCTGTGTGTGTGTGTGTGTGTCTGTGTGTGTGTGTGTGTGTGTGTGTGTGTCTGTCTGTGTGTGTGTGTGTGTGTGTCTGTGTGTGTGTGTCTGTGTCTGTGTGTGTGTGTGTTTGTGTCTGTGTGTGTGTGCGCGTCTGTGTGTGTGTGTGTGTGTGTGTGCGTCTGTGTGTGTGTGTGTGTGTGTGTGTGTGTGTGTGTGTGTGTGTGTGTGTGTGTGTGTGTGTGTGTGTGTGTACGTGTTGACGAGTCGGGCAGGGCGAATCGTTTCCTCCAGATGGGAGATTTCCCGCCACTGATGAGGGTCACGAGGAGTCACGAACGACACGCGTCACCGCCGTTCTGCTCATCACCGTGGGAATCTGTGCGTTCGTGTAATTTCCTTTTCACATGTGCTCCTGTGTGTGTGTGTGTGTGTGTGTGTGTGTGTGTGTGTGTGTGTGTGTGTGTGTGTGTGTGTGTGTGTGTGTGTGTGTGTGTGTGGTTAACGGTGCTAATGAAGTTAAAAAAAAAGAGAAATAAGTAGCTAGGAGATGGCTCAAATTAGCAGGTTAATGGAATGAAACAGATACGTGATTAATTCCTCTAATTAGAATGATGTTGGAACAGACTGATGAAAAAAACGTTCCCTATTCCTGTAGATCTTCCTCTCGTTTTTTTTCATCAGTCCCAAACTAACCAGTCTCCAAACTTTTCATCAGTCGCTTTTCATGTTTCCCCAAACCCCATTGGAGAGCAGACTGCAAAGAATGATGTTCTTCCTCCGTATTGTTCTCCTGATATATGTTAATATCTAAACATTCTCAAATCAAGATATATTTACTTGAGAAGCAAAATGACCGAAGGTATTGTGGTTTGTTTTCTGAAAATATTCTATCAAATAAATCAAATTTATTAATAAATGAAAGGAAACAAGAACGTTCAAATTGTGAACAAACAAGTCTATTCCCTGACAAAGACTGTATCTTAATAATGTTAAAATTATGTAAAATGTATTAAATTAATAATCCATTTCGTTGCGAGTGCAGTGTGCTTGCAGAAACTCCGCCCACACTCTCTTCTGATTGGCTGTGATTTTGGATTGATTTGGTTGTAAGTGCAGTCTATTTGCACAGAGACTCCGCCCCCACACTCTCTTCTGATTGGCTGTTTTTTGGATTGATTTGGTTGTAAGTGCAGTCTATTTGCACAGAGACTCCTCCCACACACTCTTCTGATTGGCTGTTTTTTGGATCGATTTGGTTGTAAGTGCAGTCCATTTGCACAGAGACTCCTCCCACACGCTCTTCTGATTGGCTGTGATTTTGGATTGATTTGGTTGTAACAAATCGATTGATTCTTGCACAGAGACTCCGCCCACACTCTCTTCTGATTGGCTGTGATTTTGGATTGATTTGGTTGTAACAGATCGATTGATTCTTGCACAGAGACTCCGCCCACACTCTCTTCTGATTGGCTGTGATTTTGGATTGATTTGGTTGTAACAGATCGATTGATTCTTGCACAGAGACTCCGCCCCCACACGCTCTTCTGATTGGCTGTGATTTTGGATTGATTTGGTTGTAACAGATCGATTGATTCTTGCACAGAGACTCCGCCCCCCCACACGCTCTTCTGATTGGCTGTGATTTTGGATTCTGGTGAGGACAGACAATTTGCTTATTTCTGGAATCATTGCATCACGTCTGGTTAGAGCACAATGTTAGGGTTGCATCTTGTTTCAAAATAACAATGTAAACTATGTTTGTCAGTCTTCCTGTCTAAGTGGGCGGTTCTTGGCCGGAATAAGCTGTAAAGTAAACTAGACCTTACAGCAATAGTCAAAGGTCTGACTACACGAGACAGCGCTGTGCATGACACATTAACCAATGGAGGAAAGCAAATCAAACAACCAGAGACGCAAAGTTTATGAACCTCTCAAACAGACCAAGTCCTGACTATCAGCATGCCCTGAGCTTTCACATTACAGTACATGTGTGTGTGGATGGAGAAACTGCACAATTTCAAGCCCAAACTAATCAGCAGCCTGACATTCATCACCGTCACTGTACCAGAGTGATGTTTTCTCAAGGTTTTTCTGCTGCTATGGAAACATTCTGCTCGTCGGACACATTTTTAACAGCTGCTGTCAGCTTCACGACATTTAGGAAACAAAACAGATTAGTTTGACATATCTAAATATCCCAAAGCTCGCCGCGTCCACTTCTGGTTGCATCTGCCCTGGCTTACAAACACACACTGACAGCTCAATAATGTTTGACTGGTGGGCAAACAGAGCGTCTGTAATGCTGACAGTGTAACCGTGTTCGCAGATGTCTGATGTAAACCGTCCTGAACTGCAACAGAGACTGTTTCTCCTTTTGATTTTAGACCAAGACTTGGGAATAGTTATTATCTGAAACCTTTGTACTGATCTTAATGGCCTAGAGGACATTCACTAATGTAACTGGGTGCCAAACCCATTTAACCCTCAAAAACAAATCACAACATCTTATACTGAATTGTAAATCTGACTGGAAGCCAATGGAGGGATGCTAATACAGGTGATATACTTGCATATTTCCAAGCTAACTGCAGGCGTGAGGCATGAGAAGCACCATAATACAATAGTCGTAATAAAAGCATGCATATCAACTTCCAAATCATTAAAAGACAAAAAAGCAATTTTGCAATATTCCTTAAGTGGAAGGAACCACTTATAACCACAGTGTTAATATGCTAATCAAACTTTAAAGTCCCCCTGTGGTGAAAATCCAGCTTTTAATGTAGTTTATATGTCTGTGTGGTGTTTTTAATATGCTTTAAGACAAAGCATGTGTTAATTCATTTTAAGACAAATTGTGTAAAGTCGACAGCATTGCTGAGTATTTTCTGCTTAAAACTGCAGTGAACCAAAGACAGTCTCAAAAACACGCTTTGAAATCGCTGGTGTTTCTGACGTCACAAACGACCTTGTAACCAATCAGATCAACGTGTGATCGTCAACCAGTGGATCTCTGAGTGAGTGAGTGAGTGGAGGCGGGGCTCATTTGCATATTCATAGAACCGCGTATATTAAATGAGGCAAGGATGTCGAGTTACATTCAAGATATTTTAAGGCATGAAGAATTTTTTTAAGGAAAAATTCTTAAATATGTAATTTTGGTGATCAAAGATGAGTTTTAAGGGATGTAATTATTGAAATTATAACTCAGCATCAGAAATAACACCAAGACTCCTTGTTTGCTTATGTACCTTGGATTTAAAGAGGCCTAGGGCTAATTGAGGCCACTTCAGTCTTTGAATCATTCAGGTTGAGAAAATTTTAATGAAAATATCATTAAAACCACCAAAAATGGACTTTAGAGCCAATATATCCCCACCTTTAGAGGGAGAAAATATTGAGTGTCATCAGCACTAATCACATAATAATCTACATAATTTTTTTTCTGACAAATATCAGCCAAAGGAAGCATGTAGATGGAAAATAAAACTGGACCCAATATCGATCCTTGAGGAACCCCCCATTTCATTACAGCAGAAGAGGATGAAAAATGTCTTTATTGCACAGAAAAAGTTCTCCGGTAACGATACGAGGCAAACCAATTAAGAGCATTTCCTTGAATCCCTGCCCACAGTCCAGAAGAATACTGTGCACTATAATGTCAAATGCAGCTGTCAAATCAATTAAAAAAGAAAAAAATTAATTCCTAGTCAATTTTACAAAACAATAACAAAGAAACTCAAAGTAACACGTGCATTTTTGAAGGAGAACGTATTTACTTTCAAAACATACTAGAAATTTTTTTATCATGAAAAGCAATTAATAATCCATCCTATGCATCCTCTAGTACACACTTGAAATTAATAAACATGGAAAAATGCTAATAGTAAATATCTTCTTGCTAACACTTTACAATAAGATCCACTAGGTCTGTTTGTTAATGCATTAACCAACTTTAACTAACAATGACCAATACATTTGCTACAGTATTTAATCATCATTGTTATTTTTTTAGTTATTATTATAATACATCGTGTTAAACAAAATGAAAATGAGAAATACGTTTAAGTTATTTTATTTCAGTTATTGTTTATCTTTTGTCCAAGTAATGAAATAGTTTTTTATGGTTTTAGTAAACAATAACAAGCCTGCAAAGGGAATTAGAGATCAGTGACAACATTGATAACAAACCACAAATGAGCACAATGCAACTGAATATTAGTTTTATAGATTTTCAAATAAACACCAGCATCGTGTTCTGGATATATTCACAGAACTCTGATAACCTCCATACAGACGGACACCCATGAAATCAGTGTGCATTACAATGATGTCACTTCCTGGCATATTCAATCGTGCACCATGGCACCAAATTAACAATGAATCTGATTTAGGTACTGATTACAGGTGATGATTACAGGTACTGAGAGCAGATGGTTCTGCTGGTTCTGGACATATGGGTTATAAAACACCTCAAAACACAGAAGACACCGCGTTTCACTGGGGAAACAAATGCTGGTGCACAATCACACTTTGGATTTAAAACACTCACACACACACACACACACACACACAGATCAGTAGGTTTGGCCGGTTTCCGGAGTCCAGAGCCAGGACTTCAGTCTACAGGGAAATTAATGTGAATAAACACAAAGAGGCGAGAGTTAGTTACTTCCAGTGTTTGCTCAAGGAATTGAAGGGGGGGGAAAAAACAGAATAAGTAGTTATTCATTTAACACTGACATTAGCGCATATAGGACTCCACCACAATGCTAGTTTCCCAGGGCATTCTGGGAAGTTACTAGGTAGTTCACTAGGATGTTCAGACTTCTGTGAACTAAAACATTGACTTTATTTCACACAAAGAGACGGAAGCGCTTCAGGATTTGATCAGACTCCTAATATGTAAGAATAACATTTTATCGTCTGAAATCTTGTGGTGAGAATTAAGTGTCTAAGAAGTGCTTAATATCACCTTAACCTCTTTGTGTTGTGTGAGAAACTCCTGAATTGTTTTACTGTAATTGCATGTTATGGAAACAAGGTTTTAGACACACACACACACACACACACACACACACACACACACACACACACACACACACACACACACACACACACACACACAGGACAGCACTGAAGAACAGAAACAGTCCTCTGAAATCCAGCCGTAAGCCATCGGCTGACATTGTTTTGCGTGCGTGTTTGCGGTAGGGCTGGGTATCGAGTTCGATACTTTTTAGGTGCCGACCGAATTGTCTCGGTACTACCGAGTATCGAAACATGTCTTGTTTTTCGGTACCACATTTCGATACCTAAGGGATTAATCTAGTCAACGTCACTGAAACAATGAGCATGCAGCATGATTGGCTGTGGCGGAAAAACACTACGTTAGTTTACGCGGTTGCCCAGAGAGACGTGGCTTGTTGCACGTGAGGCTGTAGTGTGTGTGTGTGTGTGTGTGTGTGTGTGTGTGTGTGTGTCCCAACCCAGATAGATAGAAAATATGTGGAAAAGATAAACAGTGTACCTACCTATGTACCACACTCGATGCCAGAAGCACGCGATGCAATATTTTCGACAAGATAATTGCTGCCAAGACCGGCAACACTTGAGAGTGTTTATCCGTCTTCGACTGCAATGGAGCGCGACACAAATGAACTGAAACTCAGCGTATAGGATACTTGACTCACAGACACGAGAAGGCATAAATATAAGTTCAAATATGTCTACTTTTAAACTAAACAATTAGAAATAAATAGTTTGCTTATGCAATCCATAGGCGCGCATGCGTGTTCACTAGCCTATGATGATCGAGGCAACATCGCCATTTTCATCTTTGCAGACAACACAATCAGTAAACACTTGTTTATTAATAAAAAGTTTAAATATATCCTTGCTATTTTTTCCCAACACATCCATAATCATTAGGCTACTTTCGCTACTGCTTTGCGGCAAGCTTTATGCAGGTTTTTTCTTTATAAGCTTTGAGCGTGTATAGTTCGCACGCACCCAAGTATTTAATTCAATTCATATTTATTGGTATAGCATTTTTCACAAAACATTCAGTTTCAAAGCAGCTTTACAGAAAATGCATGTGTCAAAATTACAATTTAGAGTGATCTGTTAGAGGTGACTGTGTGTAATGCATTTCAATTAATTTTCATTGTTTCATTGTCAAACAATGCATTAAGGCAGAAACAATGAGTTTATTGAAGTAAATAATATGTTGTTAAATGATTAGGAAACAAACTTTTTACTGACTCAAAATATGAGTGTAAAAAAGTCAACAAACTGAAAAAAAGGTAATGTAATATTGTTAAAATAGGATTTTAGGATTTTCATAAAATTGGTATTGAAAAAGGTATCGTTCAGGAACCGGTATCGAAGTCAAGGTATCGGTATCGGTATCGAAAATTTTGTTGCGATACCCAGCCCGAGTTTGCGGAGAGATAAAAGTTTACCCTGTCTGTTCGACGGAGTTCATTCTCCCGGAAAGATCCCGCTCTGAGCTGAAGGGATTTGGCTTGATGCAGTGCCTGATGGAAGGGACTGCCCCACTTTCAGGCAAAGCCTCATGGGAAAACAAGCACTGGGCTTCCACTGCTGTCAACGGTAAACACACTCAGCCCGGCGTCCTCAACAACCATCAGCGTTTCCATGGAAACAGGCCGGATCTACATGCGATAGAGTCGGGATGCGGCTTCTGCGCTTGACCCAGAAACAAACATACAAAACTGATTGAGTGTAAGACAAGAGGAGTGTAAGAAAGGAGAGTGGATTTACACTCTTCAGAGTCGTAAAAACAAACACATGCTAGCTAAGCAACTGCTAGCGGCCTTGCGCTGAAGAACGCAGTGTAAAGCCCAATTTATACTTCTGCGTCGAACTCACGCCGTAGCTACGCCGTAGGCTGTGTGTAGCGTGCGTACCCTACGGCGTACCCTGACGTGCACCTCTCCAAAAATGTAACAACGCGTCAATTCTACGCGGACGCAAGCGCTGTGATTGGTCTGCTAGAACCCCTCCCTCGGGTTTCACATGCTCCCTCTGCATGTGTAATTGCGCGTAAACGCGGACAACGACGCAGAAGTATAAATGAAAACCAACGCGTAGTCATAGCGTTGAGGCACCGGCGTAGGTCCGACGCAGAAGTATAAATCAGCCTTTATCCATCAACAATTCAGACATAATCATGTTAGCCGGCCCTCACACAGAGGCTT
>CM060630.1:30829863-30874863 GCA_030578275.1 Meda fulgida | reverse complement strand
CTCCTGTTTCTGTCATATTTTCTGAAGGCATAATTTCCGCCAGTTTTGGTATCGGTGATGTTGCTCAGCCGCACTAGTGTTACAGTAACTCAACTATGACAGTGTGAATCATCTTCAGGCACAAAACAAACCATCGTGGCACATCTCTGGCTCTCGTCCACTCCTTCACACACACACAGCGAAGACTCACCCGTGACTGATTTGAAACGCTCTCCAGTAAAAATAGCCGCGGCTCGCATGAAGCACAGAGACTCGATGTTGCTATGCTAATGACGCAATACTCGGATTAGCATAAGAATGCCTTGCACAAATATAGAGCGATATATATGCACACACACACACACACACACACACACACACACGCTTTCTCAGATCAATTCTCAAAACGACCTGTTCAATCTTCTCATTGTTGTGTCACGTGTGCACATCAAAAAAGCAGTTTCTCACATGCTTTGGCACATCCATGCAAACGATATTCAATTCTCTGCTGTTTCCTAAATTATCAATTGCTTATGTCATGTGGATCAAACTGTATTATAATGTGTCTCTGTTGAATAGCCCCCCCCCCCACACACACACACACACACACACACACAACATGTAGCCATTAGTTCAGGTTTTACATGCAAAATGGTTGGACAAGTTGTCATAATAATATGCAGGTACAGTTTTCCCTGAGGAGACTGTCCTATGTTCACATTTCTACTTTTTTTTCTTTGTGCCATGCAGTGTCTTTTCCTTTCTGTATCGCAATGACATGGTCTGTCAACACATTACAGTGCAAACAGTAAAAGCGTAAATGTGAATCTTGTCCAGTCTCCTGCAGTCACACAAACACTAATGTAACGTACAATTTACAATAATCATCATCAAAACTTTATATAGTTTACATCAGAACATCCTCCAGAGGACACAGTTATACTGACAGCATGACTGAGCAGTTTCACTGTGCTATCCGTACACGCCGACTTCAACATGTCCATTGACACAGATATTTACTTTTGAGAGATGAACTAAGGATTTTGATGGTCGAGGATGATTCGAGAAATGGACCAAAGCAACTGAGAAAACTGTAAAACAGCTGGTTTTGTGAAAATGAAACATTTTCATTTCAGAGAACGGACAATTATTAGGTTATTAAAAAAAAACTCTTGACATGTCACTGTTTTCAGTGAAATTATACTGTACACACACACACACACACACACACACACACTGAGCATAAACTAAACTCAGAATAGCAGAAAAACTGGTATATTTGAATGGCAATAGTCTGATACTTTAAGATGGAAAAGAGAAAGATGGTAATTATAACGTTCTTCTGCTCTCTAAAATAAGATGTTCATTTGGACGTTTCAAAATGGAGAGCACAAATCTCCGTGTCTCAGCTTAGCGTTAGCGAGCGCTCAGCTAAGTGTGTTTATCTGTCACATCTGATCTAAGAATACTTCATCCCTTCTGGGACGTGTGCAGATACATCTTTAATGGAGCGTGAGAAACCGTGCACTTGTCTCCAAGCTCAGACCTGGTCATGTAAATGATGAATATGCTCTTTAGCATGAAGCTAGCGTGACACGTACTAGCATTAGCATGCTACTGGTTAATACACTCAAGTAAAGAACGGAAATACTAAATATGTATGCACAGTTTATTTTAAATCTACAGAAGATGAGGTATAAATAATGTAGATTAAATGTAGATTTAAAGATCCACTTGCCCTGTAAACCTATTTTTAAATCTAAAATAAATAAATAAAAACATCTGACTTCCACAAATAGGCTACTTGTTGTTTCTGACATATGGCATGCTAACAAGAAAATCTTGTTTGTTTTTTATGCCAAATTATAAAAAGCTTTGCATGTTGTGGATAAGCAGCATATGCTTTTCATATGCCATTTAGCTGTTGGAAATGAAATCTCATTAATAGCATCATTAACATTTGACAGAGCCTTAATTTGTCTGTGTCGCCTGTGATAACTTACTAAAACAATAAAGTGTCGTTTTAGCAGTAAAGCATAATGGTATATGACATATAATACACAGCACTATAATTTATTATAGCATAAAATATCAGGATTGATGCTCTGGAATAAAATAAAATTCTGATTCTGCAAGTAAACGGAAATCGATTTCCTACATAGCGGCTCTAGTTTTCTTTCTTCTCACATAATAAAATAATTTCAGCTCAAATCAATATTTCATATCCAATTATTTATTTATTTGGATAAGGAGCCGTGTTGTAAAAAAAAGAATAATGTCCAGTCAGCCAGTCATGATTTCTGCATTAATAACAGTTATAATTTCTACCAGCTAATTTCATTAGCCACAAATGACATTACCAAAAATATAAAACTACATAACCTCAGTTGTGTTAAATTGTAATAGGTATTACATGCTGCAAAGTATAGCAAATGCTGCATGCAAATAACACGTTAAGATTATTAATGTCCCAGACCTACGAAGTTCATCTTACATTTCATAAAGCTGATTGATGACGAAGATGAACAGCTCTGTGATGAAGCCTGTATAATGCAGAAAAATGCCCCGAAAATTCATCATATCAGCGCATATCAACCATATTTATATCACATGACATAAGTAATATCACACGAGTAACGAGCGTGAAATCACACGAGTGCTGTTTTTGCCCTGAATAGCACGAGTGCAAATGTGATACTGATTTTATACAACAGTTCAATAAATAAGAAGTTAATATTGTGTTATATTTTGCACACAATATTGTCTGCTTTTGCTCAATTTTGCCAACGGAAATATTACCTATAAAGCCAGAGCAGAACTGTTTCAATTCTGAATGAATCCGCGTTTTAAGCAAATCAATCGAGTGAAGTAATGATTCAATGACTCGTATATAAGGAGAGCCATTTACTTCCGAATGAATCAGCCATTTGAACGAATCGCATGAATGAATCAGCCGTTTGAACGAATCGCATGAATGAATCAGCCGTTTGAACGAATCGCATGAATGAATCAGCCGTTTGAATGAATGGCATAAATGAATCAGCCATTTGAACGAATCGCATGAATGAATCAGCCGTTTGAACGAATCGCATGAATGAATCAGCCGTTTGAACGAATCGCATGAATGAATCAGCCGTTTGAACGAATCGCATGAATGAATCAGCCGTTTGAACGAATCGCATGAATGAATCAGCCGTTTGAACGAATCGCATGAATGAATCAGCCGTTTGAAGGAAATCGCATGAATGAATCAGCTGTTTGAACGAATCGCATGAATGAATCAGCCGTTTGAACGAATCGTATGAATGAATCATTTACTCATTTCGACATTTACCGCCACCTTCTAGCAGTTTAAGTTTCTTATTTAAAGTATCATTTCAGTTTTTTTCATAATTCCATATTAATAAAAAACCCATTAAAGGTATAGTTCACTCAAAAATGTATATTATGTCATCATTTTCTCACCCTCATGGTCATTGAAGCCTAAACGTTTATGTATAAAAAAATACATGTTGAATCAAATAAAATATTTTTTTATATTTGTCTATTTGATACTTTTCTCCTTTAACACAATACTGACTTTATCTTTTACTGGCAATTTCTCAGGCAAGTTTGATTTGTGATTAATTAGATTAATTAATTGCCACATTGTGCAATTAATTGAATCGATTCGCTTGACAGCCCTAATATATATATATATTCTGCTCCTTGTTTTCTTCATTGGTTTGCCCTGTGTGTGAGAGTCTGATTGTGTGTGTGTTTGAGAGAGTGAGTGTGTGTTTGAGAGAGGTGTGTGTGTGTGTGTGTGTGTGTGTGTGTGTGTGTGTGTGTGTGTGTGTGTGTGTGTGTGTGTGTGTGTGTGTGTGTGTGTGTGTGTGTGTGTGTGTGTGTGTGTGTGTGTGTTCGTTTGAGAGAGTGAGTGTGTGTGTTTGTATTGTTCAGTTCTTTGTCTTGTTTTGTTTGCCACGTGTTTCTCCACTTTTGGTCTTTGTTGTGGATTATTTTAGCTTTAGTGTAAAATAAAAGTGCTGCGTTTAGATCCGTTCTCCTCCTCGTTCTCGCCTGACCCATCGCGACAATTACAGATCTAATGCAAAACAATATTAAATTAACACAAAGTTAAACTCCTAATGTCCCTGTACATTCCTGCGATGCAGTCGGAGTGCGCTGGAAAGCTTTTATGGAGCGCTTTCTATTTCTGGGCATCAGCTCGGATTATTAGCTTAGAGCTATTGAACTGCACCGCACATGAGATTAGTCTCGATTTTATGTCAAGAGTACAGTGGACCAAAGTGCGGTAAAAGTTCTCTGTGGATGGAATGAAGCGAAAGAGAAAACCTGACTAAACAAAAAGAAAAGGAGCAGTGTGCGCTACAAACAGCGTGCATGTTCCTCACCGCGGTGAAAACACAAATCCACTGTGAACCCGTCTCCGGCTGACTGAACATGCCCAGCGTAATATACAGTAGGGTTGGGCGATGTCTGCCAGTTTGGCATCAGACTAGGGCTGGGCGATATGGCCAAAAAATCATATCTCGGTATTGTTTGGTTTAATAGTGATATACGATATATATATCGGTACTTTCTACGTTTTTCTATTTGGATAAAGAAAATCTGTATTTATTTTTTTTTAATTCATCCTGCTTAATGATATTCAAACAATCAAATCGTGAATGTATCAAATATAGTGAATGTAATGTAGGATATGCAATATATTATGTGCAAAAAGGTGGTTAAAATCACATTACATTCTAACATTGTAACATTACAATCTAAAAACAAAAATAATGCTTTTGTTTTTAAAATGACTAAAGGCTAAAATAAAAATAAAAGCACAAACTAATTATATTAGCCTGCATTTGATTACCCCATTATAATGGTCACTTTCATAAAAATATGAGGAGCTCTTTTCCAAAACGTGATAAATCCATTTCAATAGTTTTCAGGAAAATTAATTTTTTTACCTAGACCCACACATTTTGTGAATATTCAATTTAGCCTGTTAAAATGTTTTTTTCCCCTCAGTCTGAACATGTTGAACAATGATTATTAAATCAAACAACAATATTGTTGATGATAAATTAAAAGTCTTTTTTTTTTTCAAAACGCTATAAATCCACAAAAGAAAAATCCAAAAATGGATGATTTTGGCCACTTAATTAAGTTTTGTTTTGTAGAAAGCCTTCGTTTTGTATAAATTGTATGTTAATTTTAATAATTTTTTCATCAACCAATTGCCTGGATTTAATAAATAAGAAGCAAATAGACAATATAATCATGACATGGAGGCGCCGGCGGGGTCACTTGCATTGCTCGTGAACTGGAGCGCATCTCATCATTAATTAACAGAAACTCAGCGTATGCCTCGTCATAAGAAATATATCTATATAGAAAGCTTGAAATGTCTTTAAACGAAACAATTAAAAACGAAAATAAATAGCATACTCTCTGATTATATAATCCATTACATGCATTTCTCTCTAGGCGCGTTCACTACAGAGATGCTGATCGTCAAGTTCATCTTTGCAGACACTGACACAGAAAACAGTTGATTAATAAAAATAAAATAAAAATTTCGATTTTCGAACGATATTCGACTTTTGCTCCTTGATTGTCGAATGCTATTTTTGGCAGAAATGATAAACAGAAGCCGCATCATCTACCCCAGGTGTAGGTCTCACTGGCTCATCAAGGCCATCACAGGTGTTATCGCCGTTTAAAACACTCATTTTGAGGAATGAATGAACATAAACAAACCTCTGTTCAGCGCGCCGATGTTGGATTGCGTAGAACGCTCACTGAATTCTGATTGGTCAAGAGAGGATGTATCGCGTTTAGGCTAAAAATAGGTTCGGCGCTTATCGCGGTTTGGAAAAGAACTGGATCTTGCAGTACATTTTAAACAAGGAAATATAGCGATTTGGCATGAAACATTGATGGAACAGTGAATAGGTTCAGAACACGGCAAAATGACATGACAAACTCATTTTTTTTTAAATGCCGTTTATCGCGTTTTGGAAAAGAGCTCCTCATATACTTGTAGGTTTGAAATTCAACATGGCACATTGTCTCCAACAACAAATATTTTAGCAATATGTATATTTTAGTCAGAATTATTGCGCTATATTGTGCTCCGTCTGTTTGGCGCGCGCGGCGCTCATTAACGGAAGCTTAAATTTTAGCCGAGATTCCCTTGCAGCTCGTCCTCTCATGACGGTGAAATGCACATATTTGTTTGACTTTCTCACATTTACAGATAGAGAATATACCTGTGAAATGTAAGTTAAGCACTGAGGAAAGCACCACATCTCAAACGCATTAAACAGCGCAAGTATTTATCTGTCAGTCCGCAACAGTAACGTTATCTGTCAGAGCATCTGACAGGCCAAGCTGCTTTAAACTTGTTAACTATATCTTACCAGATATTTTGAAGCGCTTAATATAAGCTTGTGTCATGTTTAGGACAAATTGTACTATGTCCTTTCACTGCAGCAGCTCACACTGCGTCACTCCGCTATTTTTCAGATGTGCTCATATCAAATTACTGTATCGATATAAACGGTATTGCCTCATTTCATATCGTTAAAAAAAAAAAATCAATATATTGTACAAACTTGATATACCGCCCAGTCAGGGCCGTCGCCAGAACATATAGAATGGGGGGGCATTTCATTTTCATGGGGGGGCACACTTTTTTATGATCTACAAAACAGACAGTTACCAAAACAATAACATCCCGTATTTAGCCCAATATAACTGAAATAGACCACATTCTATATTAAAACAACACCAAAACACAAAAGATGAAGTTTCTGATCATAGGCGGAGGGTGAACAACACCATGAGGATATTATGCGCTTCCCCTTTAAAGCGTTTACAAGGCTATATGCAGGATTTGGCATGGCAGAAAACTCGCAAAGAGCACTCATTTTATTATCATTAAAAAACGGTTATACAACTTCATCGCGATCTCACAAAGTTCCATTAGGCTATCAGTAAAGCTGAGGCACAATAATGTCTTATTTACATATAACTGCTTATTATAACGAGAAGATATGTGTGCGCGTAGAACTGATCCACTCACCGCTCAAAACACCCAGTTTCGCCAATATTCTTCTATTACGGAGAAAACTGATCCTAGAGCAGCATTTATGGACAGCTTTTCCCTCTAAAAGCAATCAGAAGCATATGAGCTTGTTTTCGCCACGGAATAAAACATATTAAAAGATAATTGCGACTTTTTATCTCAAATTCTGACATAGATTTCTCACAATAACAAGTTTATCTCACAATTTTGACTTTATAACTTTTTTTTTTTACGTGGAAACAGTTGGCTATTTTTAGCAGGCAAATATGAAACTTCGACAAGCCCGTGGCCAGGGGAAGATAAGCCTTGCGCAGAGCCTTACCCACGCTCCGACTAATTTCCGATTCATATTTCTGAAGACAATGTGTTATTTAAAGTTACAGAGATTAGTGCTCCTGTGAGCTAAATGCTGCTGAAGACGTTTCGTTATGGAATACGTGAATACGTTATTTTGCTCTCAATAGTAAGTTTACTGAATGACCATATGATTAGGGGGCACGTTGTGTCATCTGGGGGGGCACTGCCCCCTAATGCCCCCCCTTGGCGACGGGCCTGCGCCCAGCCCTACATCAGACGATGTCTACAGTGAAACATCGCGATGGACGATGACATCGGGAGGAGGGGAGGGCGGGGGCGGGGGGTGGGGTGTTAGGGGGGGACATATCGTAATATTCTCATTTTCTTCTATATCTCATCAGCAATTTCGATGTCGGCCGCTCTGCAGCAGCTGAGCACTGAGGAGCGAATGTACAGTGCCGTGACATCACTGCCAGCTTCACACTGTGCTGTCGCGCTATAGGCTGGCGCTGAGCCAAACACGGACGCGCTCAGCGCTTGTCATAGGCTATATCACAACTGTTCTGTGTTTTTAACCACATAATGTTTATTTTAGGTTTCAGACATTTAAATACATATAATTCATAGCAAAACAATAAATGTATAGTTTATAAAATACACAATGGCGTCTATGGAAGCAGCAATAACAATCCATTCAAATGATATTTGACGACGGTTTTTATTCATATCAGAGACAGTGTAAATAACTATAAACTCTATTTTCAGTTCAGCAGCCACTTACTTTCATGTATTTCGGGAGAAACTGATGAATTCACGCGCTGTAATAACTTAAAACCTCTGTCCACCTCAACCACCATCCACCTCCTCGCTAACTGCTGATGATTTTGCTAACTTCTTCACTAACAAAACTACAACTATCAGCAGTCAGTTCTCAGCTTCACACACACAGGAACACAGACTAACCTCGCCCACAGCCAACAACCTTCTCTCCTCCTTCACTCCACTAACCGAGGATGAAGTATCTAAACTTCTCCTCTCTAGTCATCCTACCACCTGCCCTCTGGACCCCATCCCCTCACACCTTTTACAAGCAATCTCTCCCAGACTTCTTCCAGCTCTCACACACATCATCAACTCATCCCTCCACACTGGCATTTTCCCTACAGCATTCAAGCAGGCTTGGGTAACGTTTTTTTGCTTAAAAAACCAACGTTAAACACATCACTTTTAGTGAATTACAGACCTGTCTCTCTCCTACCGTTCATTGCGAAAACACTTGAACGAGTTGCCTTCAACCAAGTATAATCTCTTCTGTCTCTGAGCAACCAGCTGGATGTCAACCAATCTGGCTTCAAGAAGCGGCATTCAACCGAGACTGCATTGCTGTCGGTCACCGAAGCCCTGCGGATCGCAAAAGCTGCTTCCAAATCATCTGTTCTCATCCTCCTGGATCTGTCTGCTGCCTTCGACACTGTGAACCATCAGATCCTTCTGTCCACCCTCTCATCACTAGGCATCACAGGTACTCCTCTCCACTGGTTTGAGTCCTATCTCACAGATAGGTCCTTCAGGGTCACATGGAGAGGAGAGGCATCCAAAGCACATCAACTGACCACAGGGGTTCCCCAGGGTTCAGTTCTTGGACCGCTCCTCTTCTCCACTTACACCACATCACTAGGACCCATCATAGAGGCACATGGCTTCTCTTACAATTGCTATGCTGATGACACCCAGCTCTACCTCTCATTTCAACCAGATGATCCCACAGTAGCTGTACGGATCTCAAGCTGTCTAGCGGACATCTCGGCATGGATGAAGAAACATCCCAACAAGTCAACCTAGCAAAGACTGAGCTTCTCATCCTCCCTGCCAAGCCGTCTCTACAGCACGACTTCTCCATCCAGCTAGATTCTTCCTCAATCACCCCATCAAGGTCAGTCAGAAATCTTGGAGTAATCTTTGACGATCAGCTGACCTTCACAGACCACATCACAACGACAGCTCGATCATGCAGGTTTGCTATGCACAACATCAGGAAGATCAGGCCTTTCCTAACTGAGCATGCAACACAACTTCTCGTCCAGGCCCTGATCATTTATAGGCTTGATTACTGCAATGCTCTCCTGGCTGGACTTCCAGCATGTGCAACTAAACCTCTAGAAATGATCCATAATGCTGCAGCTCGTCTGGTCTTCAACGAGCCCAAAAGGGCCCACGTCACTCCTCTGTTTATCTCTCTGCACTGGCTACCACTCGCTGCTCGCATCGAGTTCAAGGTGTTGACACTTGCTTACAGACTGATCTCAGGATCAGCTCCCTCCTACTTACACTCACTACTACAAGTCTACATCCCTACCAGAAGCCTACGATCAGTCAATGAGCGACGGCTCGTGGTACCATCACAGAGAGCCTCAAAATTACTCTCCAGAACATTCTCATTCACGGTGCCATGCTGGAGGAATGATCTGCCCACCCTCATCTGGAATGCAGTATCCCTGACAGCATTCAAAAGACAACTGAAAACTCATCTCTTCCGCGAGCACTTAACATAAAAAAAAAATAAAAAAAACTTTTCCTTTAAATCCCTGCTTATCTGGCTTGTGCTACTCAGAGCAATATCTGAACTTTGTATTTTGAGCACTTCTTGCGTTGTTTTTGTCTCTTCACGATGACTCGCTTGGTTTAGTCCTCAGTTGTAAGTCGCTTTGGATAAAAGCGTCTGCTAAATGACTAAATGTAAAAATGTAAAATGTAAATCCAACAGACAGGAATCTCTGAACTGCGGCCCAAACACGGCGCCCATCTCACGTTACAGATCAAGATAACTTATAAAGGTTTTTTAAACTACAAAACACTCATTTACACATATTTGAGAATCGGAATAGAAGATAGTTGATGACATGGTAAGCAAGTTTGTTAATATTTAGAAATAAAAGCGCTAAATCTGTCGCAATGTCGGCTAAACATCGGCCCAACCCTAATATACAGGTAAACCAAAAATTAATCAGACACCAGACATCATTTTCAATATTTTTTTTTCTAGTTACTATGCATGGCAAAAGTTCATGTATTTCAGTAATTCAAATTAAAAGGTGAAACTAATAGATTTAGTACATATAACTATATACATATGCATGATTATACTTTTCAGAGGGCCGACATTTCTGTATATAAAATCCTTTAATTTTTTTCATGTAATATTCTAATTTTCTAAGATTTTGCATTTGGGGTTTTCATAAGCTGTAAGCCATAATCATCAAAATTATAACTTTTGCACGATATTCTAATTTTGCGAGTTTCACCTGTAGTTCATTTACGTAAGTGAGGAGAGCAAAATAAAGTAAACTGTGACATATTATACACAAAACATCTTCATACAGCAACTACCAGTAAAATTTATAAAAATTTGGGACCAAAAATTATTGACCTGATCATGTGTTTTTTTTTTTTTATTTCTTTAATTAATCTTTTTACACACAGACTGAACAACATGAAGCATTGCTTGGTACGACTCCAGCTCTGATGCAAAAGTGCACACATAATATATATATATATATATATATATATATATACATTCTTAAAAATAAAGGTTCCAAAATACGGGTCATAGAAGAACCATTTTGGTTCCCAAAAAAATGTTCTAGTGAATCGTTCTAAAAAGAACCATTTTTTGAACATATTAATAATCTAAAGAACCTTTTTCCACTATAAATAAACTTTTGTGGAACAAAATGGTTCTTTATGGAGTCAATGATGCAGATAAAGAACCATTACATTAAATTTAACAGAATGATTATTTATCTTACACAAACCTTTCTCAATGTTATAAAACATTGACTTTTGGATGTTTGAACTGACACTAGGAGGAATGAGCCCAAATCATCTCAGAAAATGGTTCTTTTTAGAACGATTCACTAAAAGGTTTTTTGGGAACCAAAATGGTTCTTCTATGACCCCTATTTTGGAACCGTTATTTGTAAGAGTGTATATATAGGCAACACTTGATCCATTAATACTAACACTTTATCTTCTATTCTACATCTATTATCTTTATATAGAAAAAATAAAAAAAGTACATGTACTGCGTTATTAAACTGAGAAGGGTCATAGCTCTTACATATTGTTAGTTGAACTGCTATTGTTCTCGTTTGTAAGTTACTTTGAATAAATGTAAATGTAACTGGTTGAGCTAAACTGGTATTATCTAATTGTGTAGTTGACATAATTCATAATAACAACATAATTCATGTGTGAGACAGAAGGAGTTCCAGTCATATTTCATTACCATTTTCTAAACTATAGCGAATAAACTGTGATGGTGTGAGAAATGTTGAAGGTGTGTGAATATATTTAGGTTTGACTGTAGATATAATAAAACGGGGCCACCTTCTACTGACAGTGTTAAACAGGCTTTAACCAGCTCTTTCGCCTCGAGACATGTGGCCATCTCTCACGGGTAATGGTTCGGAAAACTACACGTCTTTAAATGGGAACGGGGCCAAAGTCTTACGGGCGCGGGAATAAGTTTGTCTCTCTCTTTGTTTCAGGGACAGTATTGGATGTATTCCCCGTCCTTGGCCCGTGTCAGACCGGGACACTGGAAAGCGCTCCGTTTAAAAGCTCTTTCCTCAGAGTCCTGGCAGCCCATCAGATATTGAAGTCTGAAGTTGACCCTAATTTGCTCATCTTGATCGCTCGCTTGCAAAACGTAATTAGAATTTAATTAGCATTCATCTCGCATCAAACCAGAGCCTCAGAAGCCGGTGCAGGATCTATTGAGACGACTGTGTTTGTGAGGATCAACACAACACGTGTGTGAACACCTGCACTGAGCTGGAGAACAGAGAAAACACGTGTGCGTAAAGAGGGAGCAAGTACTGTTAAAATAAACTGAAATAAAGAAAACTATTTGTTAAAACCAAAGATTGTCAAAAATGGGGGCTTGAAAAACTGGACAAAAATTAAACAGATAGTTCTGTCTATAGTCTCTGCTGAGAGCAAAACACACACACGCACACACACACACACACACACACACACGATCAGTCTATAGTCTCTGCTGAGAGCGATACACACACACGATCAGTCTATAGTTTCTGCTGAGAGCAAAACACACACACACACACACACACACGATCAGTCTATAGTCTCTGCTGAGAGCGATACACACACACGATCAGTCTATAGTCTCTGCTGAGAGCAAAACACACTCACGCACACACACACACACACACACGATCAGTCTATAGTCTCTGCTGAGAGCGATACACACACACACACACACACGATCAGTCTATAGTCTCTGCTGAGAACAAAACACACACACGATCAGTTTATAGTCTCTGCTGAGAGCGATACTCACACACAATCAGTCAATAGTTTCTGCTGAGAGCAAAACACACACACACACACACACACACGATCAGTCTATAGTCTCTGCTGAGAGCGATACACACACACACACGATCAGTCTATAGTCTCTGCTGAGAGCGATACACACACACACACGATCAGTCTATAGTCTCTGCTGAGAGCGATACTCACACACAATCAGTCTATAGTTTCTGCTGAGAGCAAAACACACACACACACACACACACACACGATCAGTCTATAGTCTCTGCTGAGAGCGAAATACACACACACACACACACACACGATCAGTCCATAGTCTCTGCTGAGAGTGATACACACACACACACACGATCACACACACACACGATCAGTCTATAGTCTCTGCTGAGAGTGATACACACACACACACGATCAGTCTATAGTCTCTGCTGAGAGCGATAAACACACACACACACACGATCAGTCTATAGTCTCTGCTGAGAGCGATAAACACACACACACACACACACACGATCAGTCTTTAGTCTCTGCTGAGAGCGATACACACACACACACGATCAGTCTATAGTCTCTGCTGAGAGCGATACACACACACACACACACGATCAGTCTTTAGTCTCTGCTGAGAGCGACACACACTCAGCGTTACGTTTCGACACTCTTAAGTGTTGCTCTAGATGTGGACGTCACCGTGCCCCTGAATAAACCCGTGTGAGATCAGCGCTTAAAGGGATGATACGCCCCAGAATCAACATGTCTGTTACTCGCCTGAATCATATTCTTCTGTTAAACATACAAGATCATATTTTGATAAATGTCTCAGTGTGTCAATGAAAAATATCTTTCATTTTAGAGTAAACAAAGCATTAAGCATATTAAACCTGCTGTATCATATTTAAAACACAAGCAGAATTAATACTTTTATTTTTTAAAGTATTTTTACTTTTTTTTTTTTCAAAATTCCAATTTTTCCAAAAACTTTTCTGGATTCTGTTTTTTTTTTTTTTTTTTCGTTTTTAATTTAATATTTTCTCAAATTCCATTTTATCTTAACCAAATTCCGCTCCACTTCATTTGAATGGTTTAATTACATTTGAATAAACAAATGCATGTCTAATTAATTGAAATAATTTTTTACAATAATAGGGCCCATGAAATTTTTTATTTATTTTTTCCCCAGAAATTATGTGTTGTGTATTTTAATTTATCTTTTAATCAAATGAAAATGAAACCCTTTTGTTTTCCTCGTGCTGCACAACCGAGGTTTACTGTTAAAATGAAAACATGGAAGAAAAATTCTGATTATTTCTTATAAAATAAAGTTTTAATAATTTATTTTGTTATTATTATTACCACTGCTACTACTACATTAAGACTTACATTCTACTGCACAACATATATTTACGTCACAATTTCTTCAAGTTAACCCGAACTTTTATCCAGGAAGACCTTTGAGTTTCTGTATGTTTATGATATGACGATAGTTTTTCTCAAAAAAAAGCGTTAAATGCTGATGAATGAAACCATTCATACACACAGAGATATGAACATGCAGGATTCATATTTAAACGGTCATTTTGGGGGTTAATATTCACCAGTCTATATCACTATTTGATTTAAGTGTACGGACCTGCTTTTTATTTATTCATCAAATTCAGTGACATTCTGCGTTATACAGAAAATTATATTTTTATGACTGAATTCTGCATGCAATTCCATCCGCGTTTTCCGTATTGTGGAAATCATAGGGCCCTAATTCAAAAACCAATGCACCCTGATACAAACACTTGCATGAAAACACATTATTGTGAGCGAGTCATGATGACGTTTATCTTTCAGAGATCAGGTTTCCTGCTGATGCCACATTTCCCTCTGAATCTCTCCGTAGTAAAGGCAGCATTCCCTCCTGCATCCTGAGCATCTGATCAATATGAGCAGCAGAACCGCTGTGTTAAGCAGCTGAGAACTGCAGATCTATAGTGATGTGGAACCGGATCTCTTCAAGAGACGTAAATAGAGGCCAGCAGAACGCTTTCTGAGAGGAAGTTCAAAGACATCTACTGCAAACACAAACCTGCCCGCTGTAAAGAGGACATTTAACTCGACTGTACAGTCACCAGAAAAAATCACACTCAAAATAAATGGCCAGAGACATACCATTCAAACTTTTGAATATTTTTTTTTGTTCTTAATGTTTTTTAAATAAATCTCTTCTGCTCACCGAGGCTGCATTTATTTGATCAGTGAGTGAATGAATAAATGAGTGAGTGAATGAATAAATGAGTGAGTGAATGAATGAGTGAGTGAATGAATGAATGAGTGAGTGAATGGAGTGAGTGAATGAATGAATGAGTGAATGAATGAATGAATGAGTGAATGAATGAATGAATGAGTGAATGAATGTGTGAATGAATGGAGTGAGTGAATGAGTGAGTGAATGAATGAATGAATGAGTGAATGAATGAATGAGTGAATGAATGAGTGAATGAATGAGCGAATGAATGGAGTGAGTGAATAAGTGAGTGAATGAATAAATGAGTGAATGAATGAATGATTGAGTGAATGAATGAGTGAATGAATGAGCGAATGAATGGAGTGAGTGAATAAGTGAGTGAATGAATAAATGAGTGAATGAATGAATGAATGAGTGAATGAATGAGTGAGTGAATGAATGAGTGAGTGAATGAATGAGTGGATGAATGAGTGAATGAATGGAGTGAGTGAATGAGTGAGTGAATGAATGAGTGAATGAATGGAGTGAGTGAATGAATGAATGATTGAATGAATGAGTGAGTGAATGAATGAGTGAATGAATGAGTGAGTGAATGAATGAATGAATGAGTGAGTGAATGAATGGAGTGAGTGAATGAGTGAGTGAATGAATGAATGAATGAATGAATGGAGTGAGTGCATGAATATGAATGAATGAATGAATTAGTCTTCAGTGTCACATGATCCTTCAGAAATTATTGCTGATTTGCTTCTCAGTTATCATTGATGTTGAATAATTCATAATGGTTCGTATAATCACTATTATCAGTAGCTATGTTTACATCTAACTATTGTTTTGTGTATTTTGAGATATTGCAAAACCAAAGAAAGCGCTGGATGAAAATGCCAAGATGTGCATAAATTATCAAATTGTGCATAAAACACATATGCGCTCAATTGAGGTGGATCATTTTTTTTTTATCCGATGAGAAAACATGCGCATAAACTACGATGGAAATGCATTTACCGAATAAATCCACAAGAAATGACTTTGCCTGAGCAGAGGCTGTGATTGGATAGCTGGAGTAACCAGCGGACCAATGGCATCGCAGCATCTCTAATGTTGGTTTGGTGTTCCTGAAACGCATGAGTCAAAGTCTGTCATCAGAATGATTTGGTTTCATTAAATTTTTAGTACAGATATTTTTAACCAATTTCCCAGGAAGTGAAGATTTTGTTCTCATAACATGGGATCGAAATGCTGATGTTTTATGTCATATTCCAGTTTTGCGCATGTGTTTAAATTCTCAACTTTCGATGGAAACATAGCTAATGTTGAATACATTTTTAATGTTTTGAGGGGAAAAAAATGTCAGGATTAATTGATGGATAGAAAGAGTCCACAAAAATATGAGGCAAAAACTGTTTTCAACATTGACCATAATCAGAAAAGTTGCAAATCATCATATTAGAGTGATTTGTGAAGGATCATGTGACACTGAAGACTGGAGTAATGATGCTGAAAATACCTCTTTGATCACAGGAATAAATTACACTTTACTAGATATTCACATAGAAAACACCTGATTTAAACAATAACCGTAATAATATTTCACAATTTTACTGTATGTTTGATTAATTAAATGCAGCCATGGTGAGCAGAACAGACTTCTTTCAAAACCATTTAAAAAATCTTTATTATTCCAAGCTTATAGTTTCATCCAGTAGTGTATGTGTAAATACAGGGTGTAGAAAGCACAATATGAATAGGCCATAGTGACGCTCATCTTCATCTCGAGATTGTTGACGCACAGACAGACGTTATTGATCCCCAAGGGCACATTCAGGTAGTGCCGAATACGTCCCAAACTCGAAGCTAATAAATCAAAGTGTTTAGGTGAAGCTAATGAACACGGAGGGTAAACAGCGAGGGTGGAGGGGTCCAACACACACCACTGATTTAGCCGCCATGCTAATGGCACTGAACACATATCCTCATCAATCACGCTGTCCGCCGCGGAGGAGGACCGACAAATAGCGCTTCGGCGCTCTCAATCATCACGGACATGCTGTCTGCTGTCAAATCCTCTACTTAACGTCAGGTTTTAGCCAGCAGACAAGAGCTAACAGCTACTGAAATGTGCATCTCCTTCCCAGCACAGATAGCTAATCTCCATCAAGCACATTCTGCCTTATTTCATTATTTTGTGTCTCAGTGATTCCATCCTTTCTCTTTGGCTGCCATTTGCCCTATAAATGGGTTTCTAGCTTTTAAGTTGAGCCGCCCTATGCAAATACCCTCCAACCCTTTCAAGCTGTGCTTTCCAAAAAGTAGCGCTTAAGCGCAGTACATTAGGGAGTTTTCTAAATTATTATGTCAGATTAGATCGGCGTGGAAGCGAGTCACATCTACTCTACGCTGTAAATCTTTGGTGATCTCACTAGGGTTGCCAACTGTCCCGTATTAGCCGGGACGTCCCGTAAATTGGGCCTAATTTATTTCCTGTACTTGACCTCCCTTGTCCTGTTTATTGAGTGCTACGCTGATCTAACCACTGACTGATACAACAGCAACACGACACTAGAGAATGATCATGACACCGGTCATCATCCAATCACAGCCCACCCTCACGCATCATCCAATCTCACGCACCATCCAATCACAGTCCACTCTCACGCATCATCCAATCACAGCTCAGCCTCATGCGCATCTTCCAATCACAGCCCACGCTCACGCATCATCCAATCACAGTCCACTCTCACGCATCATCAAATCACAGTCCACCCTCACGCATCATCCAATCACAGTCCACCCTCACGCATCATCCAATCACAGTCCACTCTCATGTATCATCCAATCACAGTCCACCCTCACGCATCATCCAATCACAGTCCACTCTCATGCATCATCCAATCACAGCCCACCCTCACGCATCATCCAATCTCACGCATCATCCAATCACAGTCCACTCTCACGCATCATCCAATCACAGCTCAGCCTCATGCGCATCTTCCAATCACAGCCCACGCTCACGCATCATCCAATCACAGTCCACTCTCACGCATCATCAAATCACAGTCCACCCTCACGCATCATCCAATCACAGTCCACCCTCACGCATCATCCAATCACAGTCCACTCTCATGTATCATCCAATCACAGTCCACCCTCACGCATCATCCAATCACAGTCCACTCTCATGCATCATCCAATCATAGTCCACTCTCACGCATCATCCAATCACAGTCCACCCTCACGCATCAATAAATCACAGTCCACCCTCATGCATCATCCAATCACAGTCCACTCTCACGCGTCATCCAATCACAGTCCACCCTCACGCATCAATAAATCACAGTCCACCCTCACGCATCAATAAATCACAGTCCACCCTCACGCATCATCCAATCACAGTCCACTCTCATGCATCATCCAATCACAGTCCACCCTCACGCATCATCCAATCACAGTCCACTCTCATGCATCATCCAATCACAGTCCACTCTCACGCATCATCCAACCACAGTCCACCCTCACGCATCAATAAATCACAGTCCACCCTCACGCATCATCCAATCACAGTCCACCCTCACGCATCATCCAATCACAGTCCACCCTCACGCATCAATAAATCACAGTCCACCCTCACGCATCATTCAATCACAGACCACTCTCATGCATCATCCAATCACAGTCCACCCTCACGCATCAATAAATCACAGTCCACCCTCACGCATCATCCAATCACAGCTCAGCCTCATGCGCATCATCCAATCACAGCCCACCCTCACCCATCATCCAATCACAGTCCACACACACCCATCATCCAATCACAGTCCACACTCACGCATCATCCAATCACAGCTCAGCCTCATGCGCATCAGACCATACTATAGCAAACTCTAAATTGAGAATGAATTATTCTTTTGGGACAAATCATTGTTTGATTTGCGAACAGAATCTTCTGCCGGACTCGGACTTGATCCGGTCTCCCGCTAACTGCTAATCCTTTTCACTGTCCGGCTGGGTTTTGATTTCGGCAAATCAGTTTTGGCGAATTCAAAACGTGATTGTTCATGAGTCCGACATCCGGCCACGCAAGAAAACATGCAATCTCCCTGAGAGAATAATATGCAGATGTGATTTGCTGCCCAAGAGACATTTCTGATTATTATTAATGTCTTTTTAAACATTCATCTTTGATGAATAGAAATTTCAAAGGAGATTTATCTGAAATAAAAAAGCTTTTGTAACATTAAAAATGTCACTTTTGATTAATTTAATGCATCTTTGCTGAATAGATGTACAGTATGCTATTACTTTCTATAATTTTTCTTGAATTACTGACCCCAAACTTTTTAACTGTAGTGTATAATGTTACAAAAGCTTTCAATTTCAGATAAATGCTATTATTTTGAATGATGGTTTGTGTGTAATGTGAATTTTTTTTGTATGACATTAAAATTCGTTTTAGAATTAAATTTTACATAGGTTAAGCAAAACAAATGTGTTTATGTCGAAGAACCTTTTAACTGCAGACACTGAAATGACTGGGTGTCTCTTATTTTCCTATAAAGAACCACGATTGTCCCGTATTTTCCTTTACTGAAGTTGGCAAACTTACTTCTCACGTCACACAAATTGTGAGCACAAACTAAATATAGTATATAACTTTCCATATGACACCACAAGAACCATTTTATTGTTAAGATGTTGCTCGTTCATGAAATAATGACATCAAAATGGACCCTTACTTCTCTATCAATGAATGATTCATCAGTGCACGTTATTACTCAGAAAAAGCCCACCAAGCCCTCATGTTTTCAGCACCTGTCAAACAGATACGCTTTACACAATCCAATCAAATCCTTATAGATTAAATCAAGGCCCAGCATTAATTTCTCATTGAATATCAATTTTGCACCAGATTACAGAAGTCAAGTGGGTTGAAAATTCCATTTCAAGTTGAATTTAAACAGTTAGTTAACCATAAAATGAAAATGAAGTCCTAAATTACTCATCCTGGTGTTGTTCTAATACCGTATGCCCTTCTTTCTGTTTTTTTTTGGGGGGGGGCCTCAAAAAGAGACATTTTTTAAAAATGCTCACGCTCGTCCAAATAATGTCAGTGAATAGCGACCAGCATCAAGCTCTTAAAAAAGACTCAAAAGTATCACAGAATGATCCCATGCATCATATATTCCAAGTGTTCTGGTGGTTTACGATTGAGTTTGGTGAAAAACAAACCTAAATTTAATGTATAACTTAACGAAAATCCCTTTGAATTTCGCTCGCTCCGTCTCGCCCAGAATTGTGAAAAATCAAGATTAACAAAAACATGAAATACAATCCATGTACTTTCTTCTCTGAGGTGAATATATCTGTTGAGCAACTACTAAGGCAAACTAATGATAATAACAATAGCACATAAAATTACTCTAAAAGATTTAAACTAAATGTGTAAAAATACTCACAATATTAACAAATGCTGTAGGACTATAGAAATACTACTCAAATAATACTAAAAGCTAGAATATAGAGTTGTATTTAAAGTTGATGAGTCACTGAGGTCTTTGGCTTGATTTCAGACTTTGGTATCTTGGCAAGTCTGAGCCCAGTGTGAGATATTGTTGAGAATTTACTGAAACTCTACAGGAGTTTTCTGAGATGTCAGCAAAAGGTCTCTGAGTAATCTCTTTACTGTCTAGAAACTGTTGTTTGTCTGCTTTACAAATAAGAACCATCTTAACTTTCTTCAAATGCCTCCAGGAAAAAAGTGTGACAGATAGGCCAAACTTAAATAAATGCATTTGTGACTTTTCAGAGAAGCTGTTTACAGACGGACCCCGTTTACGTTCATTAGTTTTCTGTGTTGGTTTTCTGAATATAATCCAATAGAGAAACAACAACACCCTAAATCAATACTACAGAACAACATAAAGCCATCATCTCTCATAACACCATTACTTCTGTCATATCACCATTGCCAAATGACATCCTCAACTCAGCATAATAACATAACACCTCCCGTATCACCACGACAACATCACTGCTTCTGTACCATCCAGACCTAGAGGAACATTCTGGGTCGTGATGCAACTAAAGCCTCCTGGTCCAATCATTGATTATTGCAGGAGTGTATGACAGACAGACAGAACGATGGATGGATGGATGGATGGATATGGGTAGATGGATGGATGATAGATGGATGGATGGATGGGTGTATTGATGGATGGAGGGAGGGAGGGAGGGAGGGATGGATGGATGGGTGTATTGATGGAGGGAGGGATGGATAGAGGGATGGATGAAGGTAGGGATATGGGTAGATGGATGGATGATAGATGGATGGATGGATGGAGGGATGGATGGATGGGTGTATTGATGGAGGGAGGGATGGATAGATGGATGGATGGATAGAGGGATGTATTGATGGAGGGAGGGATGGATAGATGGATGGATGGGGTGTATTGATGGAGGGAGGGATGGATAGATGGATGGATGGGGTGTATTGATGGAGGGAGGGATGGATAGATGGATGAATGGATGGATGTATTGATGGAGGGAGGGATGGATAGATGGAAGTAATGATGGAGGGAGGGATGGATGGATGGATGGATGGGTGTATTGATGGAGGGAGGGATGGATAGATGGATGAATGGATGGATGAATGGATGGATGGATGTATTGATGGAGGGAGGGATGGGTAGATGAATATGGATGGATGGATGAATATGGATGGATAGATGAATGGATAAGGATGGATGTATTGATGGAGGGAGGGTTGATAGATGGATGTATTGATGGAGGGATGGATAGAGGGATGGATGAAGGGAGCAATGGGGCGGATGGATGCATGGATGGGTAGAATGATGGATGGCTGGGTGGATGATGGGAATTAATGATGATGGATGTATGCATGAAGGGATGTATACTATGGAAGGATGGATGGATGGACAGACAAAATTGTCAACAGAATTATCTGGTCAAAAGGACTGTGCACTAATTCGATTCAAATTCACATTCATAAGCAGAAAGGAGAGTGATGTTAAATCCTGAGCCGTGTGACAGAGCGACACTTCACAAATGTGGACTCAGCTAGAGCCTGATATTGAATTTTCTGACAGGTGCTCTCAAGTCTGAACCCAGCATCAACGAGTCTAGGCGAGTGTATTCAGCAGTGAGAGAACTGCTGCTTCTGGACCACAGGCCACATCTAAAGCTGAACATTAAAAACGTATTCATCAAACACAAGCACCTTGGAATCTGTCGCGGGCTGATAAATGGTCTACTTCGCCTGGAAGATAGTGGGCAAACATAATCACTTCAACGATTAGTTTAGCCTTACAAGATCTACAATGTGTTTAAAAAGTTGTTAGGAAACAATAAAAACAAAAGGTTACTTCTGTGCCATGGCAGCAGTGCTGAAAAATCACCCGACTGTTCGAGGAAATGCAGGATCAGCTCGAGAACAGCCGCTGCAAACGCTGGATACAAACATCAGCCCGATGCCAGGAAATCTGCAATAATGCAGACGAGTAACTGATCATTTTTATGTCATCACATGAAATTATTAAAGATACTGTTTTTGGTTTTCTCCAAAGTCTCTTTAAGACAAGTCATTTCACTCGGCGGCCATCTTTGAAATGCCTCTCAGTCTTGCAAATGCAGCTCCTCTCTCTTTGAACGTGGGAAACATCAAATACTCCAAAATCGTTTCGCCAAGCTTATGATTAACTTTCCTATTTGAAATCACCAATGAAATCTGACAACTGTCTCCAAAATTTTGTTTCTAAACGCTTGAATTATGACAGAAAACGAATTTTTTCAGTCTGGGGGAAGCTAATGCGCGTCTGACTGTTTCTATAGCAACCAGCAGCTATAGAGACAAAATTAATTTACCAATCTGTGATTGGCTCTTATTTAGAAGGCGGGACTTATTCCGGCATATTGAGCGTTTCACTTTTCCCCATTTAATACATTACGAGTGACGAGTCTTGTGTAATTATATTGTCTTTGCTTTCTCTGAGACATGCATACCAGTTATGTCAGCATTTAAGGTCACGAAAATGATCACTGCGATTTCATTTGACCCTCCATCTCATTCAATAGAGTAGCAAAACCCTTTATTATGGTCAAAACCCATTATTAGAGCCCAACTCCAGCCTGAAAGATGGATTAAAGTAGAATTAGCTTTGCCAGGATTGGTATAGAGGTTCATTCTGATATGAATTTGAATCCTGGATTTGTCAATTTGACATGCAGGTTCTGCCAGGACTGTTATTTTGTGATATAAACGCTAAGCCAGTATTGGTAAATTAGATTTAGAAGGTTTTGCAATGATTTGCTAAACCAGTACGGGTCAATTTAACTCCGATACGAGGCTCATTTTGGTTTTACTACCAAACCTTAATGCATTCACAGCAGAGCGTGTCTTTTCACCGCGGATTAATTCTAGGAGATGTGAAGAACACAAGCTGTTTGCTAAAGGCAAATACAGTGGAGACGTAATGAAGAAATGAGTTATAGTACAGCTGGCACATTAGTGTCATCAATAACAGTTCACGTACACAAATATCACCAAAATGTGTTCCTACCTATAGAGGGTTTGCATTGACGTCATTTCCCGACTGAGTGGCAGAAGAGCTGCGGTGTGACTGGATTTAATAGAAAATAAAACAAACGATTATCAGTTTAAACTAAAGGTTGTTGGACTCGATAAAGTGTTCCTTACAATTTACCAGAGATCTAGTGATCAGTGATACTGACATGCAGCAGGAATCATGTTTCCTGACATTTATATATTTATATGAGCCTGATTTCCACGCCGGGGAAATACATAAAGCAAATTTGCCTGTGAACGCTTTATATAGATACAAAATAGGTCTAAATCTTTGTGATCAGTAATATCAATGTTATGTATATCATCATATCGTCCAGCCCTAAAACTAAACTTAGTGTAGTTTTTGTCAGTGTTTATTTAAAAGCATCCAATTATGCAGAATATACGATGGTAAATATTTAATTGATGAGTTGACAATCCAATATATAACAATACAATATGATTTTACCCCTAAATTCAGCATATTGACACTCTTCAAATCCAGCTTTCTCTGTCTGGATCCAGTTGTTTCTGTGAATTGCAGTGATCATTTGCTTCTCTGTTCTGTAGCTTTCTGCAGTTTGTAAAAATATACCTCAGATTTCTTGTCAAATCTATTTTTACAGTCACTCTCAAAGCTCTTTCCTGTTTTAGATGCGTTTTGTGTGTTTTTCACAGCAGTCACGCTGCAAACCAATGCTGCCACTCAGTGTGTGTACCCGCAGGTAACCCAGCTGACGGTGACGTCACACGCATATCCTCTATAGCAAAGCGTGGGGGTTGGCACGATTTTTTTATACTTTTCCCAGTCAGATTTCACAGGTATGAAACCGCTCTGACACCGCTCCAGTGTGAACACATGAACTAGTATCAGTCAGTCTGATTGTAAAGCCAGTTTGAGCCGGTCTTACACACTCGCCAAACACACCGCCCCGTGAGAGAACACACAACTGTAGGCCACATTATATATGCATATCATCAGCCACTCATTCTCATCCCTAAATGACTTAAATTTAGAGATGCTTCTGAGTTCAGAAGCTTCTGATGCAAATGAGGAATGTAATTAATATTTCTTAAAACAAGAGCTCTTGAGGAATAATTTGGGTTTCATGGGAATTAATTGAAGGATCTGCTGCTAATACACTTCTCGAGCGCATGGGTTTATAATGCGATGAAGGGATGACAGAATGAGTTAAATATTTCAAATGAAATGAGTATTTTCTGCCTGAAGAGGTGGAGGTGTCTCATCTTCTGAGGATGAACCTGAACTGACCCCAAACCAGCGCGTTCAAAACAATAAAACTGAGTGTGTGTGTGTGTGTGTGTTGTAGTAGAACTGTCATTTTCTTTTCATTTTCTGTCTGTCTTAATGTTTTCCATCAGTCTCATTAGAAGGCAGGCTCAACTCTCGCTGTGACTTCATGATGTTATTCAGGCCGTGTCAGATATATAATAATATAATAATCCTGGTTCATTACTTCAGGAGAGCTTTGTCCTCTATCATCTAATGGTGCTACACAATCCTTCCTCGGTTCCTGTCTCTCTCGCTTTACACCAAAATGAGGTAGTGAAATTCTCTCGAAATCAGTCAACAATTTAAATATTTTACATTTTTATTGTATTCATCACATTTAGCTCCTTTGTAAACATGCACTACGGAGGATTTTCTGGGTAAAAAAAGAACAAAATTCCATTAAGCCAATACACAATTTTGCCTACAATTATTTATATTTTAGGTCAAATTTGGCAGGAAATTTCATATAAAGAACAGGGTTGAGCTACTATTGGTATGTAAGATACTTCCTTAAACAAATATATTGTATATCCTTTCTTCTGACAGATCAAGTATTTATACGTCAAACCGAGTATTTAATGTGTTATGTCGTTTGTGATGTTAAATAAAGCATTAAAAACCAAAGAAGAGTGTTGCAACATGTCTTGCGGCTCATATACTCATAAATATACTCATATACTGAAAAACACTTATAATTTCTGGGGTCAACAAAGAGTGAGTTTGCGATATATTTCCTTACTGCAAAACACTCGCTCTGAATGCACTTAAATCCACAGTAAGTACATGTTCCTGTCACACATCTCACACACACACTTCAATAAGCCGGCAGAAAGCAGGTTAATGCATTTACACGCCGGGAGAAATCGGCGTAAGGGGCAAAAATGGAGCTGTGTCGACCGGTTTATGCTTAAGCCGTTTATGACTTTACTCCGATAAAGGAAAACATGTTAACAAGTTTACATGATCACGTGCATTGTCTGCTTATTTAGCATAAATGGGTTAAGAATGTGCATGTAAACACAATCAGTTTTGCATTTTTAGCAGTTAAAATGTCATTAAAATGCATTAAATGTGTTGATGACATTCTAATGATCTGCCGACGGATGTATAACATGAACATATTTAATTAATTGCATGTTGATGCGTTCACTTTGACAGACCTAGTTACTAAATAACCTGATTAGCAAGCACACCTTGCTCACCGTGGTTTTGAGTTCACATTTTACCGTCCTAACTCGGTGTAATTGAAGCCACCACGACGGAAACACCAGCTCACGGTCACGGGGAACGGTTCTCTCTCGGTCGCCCCCTTGGGCTTCAGGCTGTGCTGCGGGAAATAGACGCGTGTCAAGGCGAGCGCGAGCGGTTTTTCATCCCTTCACGCAGATTTCCACATGAATGGCATCTTTGACAGGCACGACACACCCTGCGGATTGGAGAGGCTCGTGGACAGATTGGTCCTCGCTGTAAACCCTGACAGCTCAACTAGGGCTGGGCGATATGGCCAAAAAAAATCATCACGATAATATCAGACGATATCGATAATTATCACGATAAATGTCAAATCTTTATTTCTTTCAAGTTTAAAGGCAGATTTTTGCTCCTGAGTGAAAGTTGTAGAAACCAGAGCGTTAATTGTGGTTTTAAACTACTCTTTATTGTCAGAACATATCATGACCAACACTTGCCAAACATTTCACAAATCTGATTTGATATTGTTTACTAGTGGGTGCAGGACACTATAGTTGATTAATGTAAGTGAGGATAGCAAGGTGTCTGAATACATTTTGGTTTGACTTATTCTGTTCCAGTACTTTCTGACATGAGACCCCGCCCACCACCACCTCTAAGCCAATCACAGGAGATCTGTCAGAAGTCTGTGATGCGTGAATCTCAAGCCCCGTTCGACTGCGCTTTTCAAAAGTGTTCATCTGCAAACAGCTCATCAATTTCTGTGCCTTTTTTCCATCTTAATTAGATGTGGCTCTGCCAGCGCCTCAGGAAAACTCAGAAGTGTGTCCCACAGAAGTTTTAAATTATTCCTGAAGAGAGGAGGCTCTGAAGCAGAACATGTAGCTTCCCTTGGCGTCCGCGACAGGGACTGACAGCACGCGAGTTATCAACCCACTGCAGACTTCTGTTCAAGCAACGGGGGAATTTAAAAAGCATGCGCTCAGAATATGGAAAAGGCCTCGGCTATCTGTCTCTGCAAAACAACTGTTCACCCGCCGCGATTAAGACGGAAGTGTGGTAAACGGCTGGCGGCCATCTGATCCCTCTCTGTCAAACTGCTCTCCATATGCTATTACACGGCTAATGCTGCATGCTAACGCAGGCCGCGGGATTTATCTGATATTATCTCACTCTTATCCGCTGCTAAAAGCGATTTTCGCTCTTGCACAAAGAAGCTTATAGTGTTCTCTGATACCTCATCAGCCAATAACCAACGCAGATAAACGCCTCCCCTTCAGAAAGAGACACATGAATACAAAAGACTCTAATCGCTAAATTATGACCTCTACTTCAAACCAGACCTGGAAAAATAACTCATGTGCTTCACTGTGTCCAACATACCAAATATCATACCAAACATGTCAGAGTTTGAAAGTGTTTTGATTGAATCTTCAGGAAGAGACTATTTAATCACTAAATGACGGGAATTAGTGTGTTTGAGTCAAGCATCAACTACTACTATTGCTCATATTGAGGGTTAGTGATTTCAACAAACTCTTACATTCAGCATGTAAATATAGAGGCGATAGTTGGTTGAAAATCTGCATTCTGCTCAAGTTACTGCCGGATGAATAGAATACAATTAGAATTTAATTTTAATGGGTTTTTCATTTTTGCAACATATTTATTACATTTAAACTCTAATATTGTCTACGATTTAACACCATCCAATCATTGCACTCAAACCCAGAGGATGAGACACTTTTTTTTTTTTTGAATAATCAACGTTGGCCTGGAAATATTCCTTTATTTGAACAGCTTCAATTTGACGATTGTATCAGAAAGTGAGGTAAGTGCATGAAAGGAATATGAATATTGTTTAATTTGTGGTCTATAGAGGATATGCGTGTGACGTCACCGTCAGCTGGGTTACCTGCGGGTACACACACTGAGTGGCAGCATTGGTTTGCAGCGTGACTGCTGTGAAAAACACACAAAACGCATCTAAAACAGGAAAGAGCTTTGAGAGTGACTGTAAAAATAGATTTGACAAGAAATCTGAGGTATATTTTTACAAACTGCAGAAAGCTACAGAACAGAGAAGCAAATGATCACTGCAATTCACAGAAACAACTGATTCGAGACAGAGAAAGCTGGATTTGAAGAGTGTCAATATGTTGAATTTTGGGGTAAAATCATATTGTATTGTTATATATTGGATTGTCAACTCATCAATTAAATATTTACCATCATATATTCTGCATAATTGGATGCTTTTAAATAAACACTGACAAAAACCACACTAAGTTTAGTTTTAGGGCTGGACGATATGATGATATACATAACATTGATATTACTGATCACAAAGATTTAGACCTATTTTGTATCTATATAAAGCGTTCACAGGCAAATTTGCTTTATGTATTTCCCCGGCGTGGAAATCAGGCTCATATAAATATATAAATGTCAGGAAACATGATTCCTGCTGCATGTCAGTATCACTGATCACTGGATCTCTGGTAAATTGTAAGGAACACTTTTTCGAGTCCAACAACCTTTAGTTTAAACTGATAATCGTTTGTTTTACTGACGTTTTCTATTAAACCCAGTCACACCGCAGCTCTTCTGCCACTATTGGATGTATAACATTGTCTAATTCTAATTGTCTTCAATGTTATATATTGTTTGCGTTCTATTATTGCACATCAGGTGGTCAGACCCGGTCGTAATGCATATATATACTCTTTAAAATATAACCCTTTAAATCAGGAAATATGCACCAGAATAACATGACACCATTGTTTTATCACACCTGACTTATGATCGTAAACTATCTGTGATGAACTGTACATCAATAAATCACAACGATCCCATGCTACGGTTACTGTCATTGATAAAAGCTACAGCACACGTTATTTTGGCCCACTAAATATGAGAATAGTTTCTATATTAGAGTGCATTTTCACTTGAAATCATCAGTTCATGGGCTGTAATGATTCAGGTGCTCATTAAGATGTGATCTAACATCCGTCTGACACCAGATAAAACCCTGCTTAATTAGACCAAATACAAGCCTGCACTGACACAGGCTAACCAGCAACTCCATTAGTGCTGCTGACAGTCTCTATGATACATAAACGTTCAATTACACACACACACAACACACACACACTTAGCTAAGGCGGTAGACCAGGAGACATGGCAAAAACATGCTGTGTGTAAATTTAAACATGATCAGCGTTTTTAAGCCCAGCGGCTGTTTGCGTAACCGCAACCAGAACAGAATTACTACGTGTTCCATAACCAGCCCAGAGCGTTCTACTTATCTTTAAACTAAATCTAATGCACAACTGTGAATGGGATAATCCATATCATTTACTACCTCCAGAGCATCAGCCGTCCTGTGAGGATCCAGAAACATGACGGGGACCAAAGCATCGGTCAGATCGCCAAGAGCCGTTTCTATCCGCGAGAGTTAAATATTCAGGCCGTAATCCAGCCGTCACTAATCACAATGTCAGTGTGTGTGTGTTGCATTTGAGAGCTCAAGATGTGCAGAACATGGATGATCCGCAGGAGATCTTCTGGAGTCTCGCGTTGCATCTGTAGAATCAGTGAATTCATCTGTTTCGCTTCTGAACAGGCAACCAATCACAATCAAGCTCTATGTCATGTGATCGTTACTCTTTGAAATTCGGTGGCGGCTGAACAAATGGCACATTTCATCAGGCTTCTGTTTACATGGTAATTATGGTATTACAATAATAGAGCCCTCACACATCATTTCTCACGCTGGGTTACAGGAAACAGTCATCAGAGAGAGGACGTGTGCTGCTGCCGGTGTTCTGACGATTCATGCTACCCATCGAGATTTGCTACTTACTGGTTATGCGCATGTGCAGACTCACAGTTTTTTTTAACAAAAGGTACATTTTCACGTGTTATCATGTAATTTCCCTTTAAAAAATACTAACTACCATATGAATGTTTGTACGGTCAGCCAGCTGAACAAGAATAACTGAAAGTTTCAGTTACTAAGGAAAGGTGTGCTTTGACAAGTCAAAGATGAATTTTTGATGATAATTTTTACTTTTCACACCGTTTTAAAAATAAAAACAGTAGCCTAGGCTATACAGTAGCTACTCATAACTTAAAATTGTATTATAATTGTATTTCATATAATATTAATCGACATTCTGTGATCGATTCGCGCTACGGTAGCATATTTCGACAAGGCAGCACAAATCGTCAGAACACCGGGTTTAACATGTTTGTGTGTGTGTGTGTATGTGTGTGTGTGTGTGTGTGTGTGTGTGTGTGTGTGTGTGTGTGTGTGTGTGAATAGAATAGAATAGAATATACTTTATTGTCCCCTAGGGGAAATTTGTCATGGACTCAAGAGTGCATAGTGCATAGTAGTAGCTGCCCTTACAGACAATTAAATGCAACTAACAGCTAAAGACGTACACATAGACTACATAAACACACATGACACATCCAAGAAAAGATTAAACAAACAAAAAAAATAAAAAAATAAAATTGGAAACAGATTACAACAAGAAGAACACCAAGTGTGTGTGAGGAATAATGTTATTTGTAAAGATAAACTGGTGGGTTGATAGAGACGGACAGTGGGCAGCAGACACACAGGTCTCATCAGTCTAACACACACATTCAACACATCAGTCTAAAGGCATACATACTGTAAACCTCCATTGTTTGTTTTTATATAGTCAATTACTACAGGTTAATCTACACACTAACCCTAACAGATGGATGGATGGATGGATGGATGGATGGATGGATGGAGGGATGGATGGATGGATGGATGGATGGATGGATGGATGGATGGGTGGATTGGATGGATGATGGATGGATGTTGGGTAGATTGGATGGAAGGATGGATAGTTGGGGAGATTGGATGGATGGATAGTTGGGTAGATTGGATGGATGGATGGATAGTTGGGTAGATTGGATGGATGGATGGATGGATGAATGGATGACAGATGGATGGTTGGGTAGATTGGATGGATGGATGGATGGATGGATGGATGGATGGATGGATGGATGGATGGATGGATAGATAGTTGGGTAGATTGGATGGATGGATAGATACTTGGGTAGATTGGATGGATGGATGGAAGGATGGATGGATGGATGGATAGTTGGGTAGATTGGATGGATGGATGGATGAATGGATGGATAGATAGTTGGGTAGATTGGATGGATGGATGGATAGTTGGGTCGATTGGATGGATGGATAGTTGGGTAGATTGGATGGATGGATGGATAGTTGGGTAGATTGGATGGATGGATGGATGGATGAATGGATGACAGATGGATGGTTGGGTAGATTGGATGGATGGATGGATGGATGGATGGATGGATGGATGGATGGATGGATGGATGGATAGATAGTTGGGTAGATTGGATGGATGGATAGATACTTGGGTAGATTGGATGGATGGATGGAAGGATGGATGGATGGATGGATAGTTGGGTAGATTGGATGGATGGATGGATGAATGGATGGATAGATAGTTGGGTAGATTGGATGGATGGATGGATGGATGGATGGATGGATGGATGGATAGTTGGGTAGATTGGATGGATGGATGGATGGATAGATAGATATAAAAAGTTCAAAGCTTGGTGGACAAAACCCCATTTATTTAGAGAATATGATATTTTAATTGGTTTATTGGTGACCTCTGACTTTTTCAGTGGCCTTCATTCCTGAAGTATCCTCCCACTCATTATCTCCACAGGGGGGGACAAAAGTTAGACATTTATGAGTTATTGAACTACTATCCCATAATGCACTGCAAACAATGTAGGCTAATTAAATAAAAATGACAGTAAAGTATAAAAATGTATCCGTATTTAAGGTTCCATTTATTAATATTAGTAAACATCAGTTAATTATTTCTAAAGTACTTATTAATCTTCGTTAAATTTTAATTTCAACATTTACTACTAAGACATTTTTACAATCAATAAGGTTGATCTGTTATCAGCAACATTTAATAGACCTGAGCCGAAATTAGCTAACAATAAACAATTGTGAACTAACTAAATAAATATTTACAAATACTGGAACAAAAAGTATTGCTCATTGCTAGTTAATACTAGGTACTTAATTATTCTGAGTTATTAAATGCATTAACTAATGTTAACTAATGGGGCATTATCGTAAAGTTTCACCCTTTTTGTCTGATTGGTCTATATCTCTTCAAGATTATTGGTAGTTTACTGTAGTTTTTCATTGAGAATTTGGCTATCAAACACTTTTTTTATTTTATTAAATCACTCTGACTTGTGGCTTCTACAGAAACATACATCATCGCAAACTCAGAGCTCATGTTTGGTTCAAAAATCAATTTCTCTTTCACTCACGGTACCTGTTGGGCTCTATATGAATTCTGATATATTCTGATCTATATGAAAACCAAACTACAGAAGTTTACAGTCAATCTACTGGATGTATTATAATAGTGCACATGAGAGGCTGTTTACATTTAATAACTGTATAGTCAAAATATAAGAACATTTGAAAATGAATTAAGACAAATATTAGTATTGAAACTTGTACTGAAAAATAAAATTATTATTAATTATTATTATTTTCATTATTATTCAATCTGATTGGGTTCGTAAAGCACCAGTCTGAATGTAACTTGGACTGAGGCTCAAATCACAAACAGAGGTTTAAGTCCACTTTAAACTCCAGTACTAAGTCAAAACAAAGTAATATTTTGTCTATTTACTTGCATGTTATATGACCAATAACCGAAATTAGTGAACTGTAATTAAACAACTGAAATATGAATTTAAAATCTCAAGGTTTACATTTAAATGTCTAGTTTATGGCTTATGACAAACATTATGTTTAAACAAACATTATGTTATTTGATTGATATTGTGAAGCTGCTTTGATGCAATTTATATTGTGAAAAGCGCTATATAAATACACTTGACTTGACTTGACTTGACATGACAGACAAAAAAAAGTGTGTGTGTGTGTGTGTGTGTGTGTGTGTGTGTGTGTGTGTGTGTGTGTGTGTGTGTGTGTGTGTGTGTGTGTGTGTGTTATGTGCCAGTGGGTGTGTGTTATGTGCCAGTGGCCCCCAGCGGCCGCTGCTCCACTCTCTCTCAGCCGCAGACACACCCCGACAGCAGCACCGGCTCCGGGACTCGATCTGTACTGCGGAACCGGTCCTGTGCGTTTATCTGACCTCAAACATCGTCTTACTGTGGTTTTACTGTGTCCAAAGTCCGATAAACACAGCAATTCACAACTGTCCTGATAAAAGAACCGTTCAAAAACGCAACTTAGGCTCTCCTGCAAACCTTTCCACAGTATAGCAACATCGCCGCGTCCCACAGCCCCACACCGGCGTTTAAATGAGAAATAAACGGGCCTGTGAATGTAAACGGAAAGTTTAATGACTGTTAATCACCAGAGGAATCTGTTTAGGTCAAGCAGAGGCTGACAACACAACGCAAGACGGGAAAGGTCCTTCAAGAGGAGGATTAATCAACATTTTCTGACTGAAAACAACAGTATAATGCCAAAATCCCATTAGTTATGTTCATAATCAGCTCGCTTTAAATAAAAAATGTAGCTCTTTCGCTAAAGTCCGCATTGAGTATCCGAACCAAAGACAATAAAACACGAATTTGTTTCCAATATACATTCCATATTGCATAGTAATTTTCAAGGTACCACGCCACAAGCAAACAATAGCTCACTATTGAATAAATATTTGACCTCTAAGAATTAATATATTAGACTAAATAATGAGCTGGTATTTGAGGAAACGCAGTGTGATGCTAAATAGAGTCCCAAATTGAACGCAAATAATCAAAGTACTGGATCACAGAGTGTGTTGTTGGTTTTCTTATCCCTTAAAATGAAAACAATAAGAGCGTTACCTCCGTCCTGGAGCATCCAAACGCCTCCCAAGTTCAGAGCAGCACAGAAATGTCCAAGATCTTCAGAGAGATGATGTCTAAATCTCCTCCTCTGGGTCCAGAGTCTCGTAACAATATTCTCACTGGGATAAATCTATTCTATAATATATATAAAACGATGAATGTATTAATAAAGACCAGGAAATCTCATTCGAATGCAGAATGTGGCGCGAAATCTTAACGGAAATTCTTAACGGTTCTTCATTTCAAACGGCTCCCTCGATTCAAACGATCTTTGATTTGAAATCCCACAACAGACTTCAGCACAGACGATTAATAAAGGCGATTTAATCCAAAACTAAAATGGCTAGTCTCCAAAAACACAGTTAGAATCAGGAATCCTCGAACAATCCAGAAATGTTGATGGTTTACTTCTGAAGGAGGTCTAGTCAGACTTTTCACCTCACGTCGGATCGCCTCAGAGGAAACGCAGCGACTGAGGTAAAAACAGTCCGATATCGTCGTATTTAGTGCATGAACATGAAAATAACACCATTTGAGGGGAAATGCGGATACAATCCACTCGGATAAAGAACGAGTGCATGAAAAAAGACGCAAAGGACAAAGCGTCCATTCACACCGGCGCTATTTCCCTCAGAAAAGCCCATCCAGTTTGCTCAGCATCCAGATACATTTCCCAGCATTTCTCCAGATGCAGCTCGCAGTTTCGTTATCATAGATCCAGTGTCCAACGCAGAAGGGATCCCACCCACGTTTATTTCATATGCGCAGTTTTTTCTTGTAAACGGCATCTTGCGGGAAACGGACGCAGAAACCGAGTTAAAAACATTTGGCACCGCGTTGAGTCGCTGATGTATTGCTCTACTCCTCATGAAGAGCATCTGCGTGTCCCTCCCTCTCCTCGGTAACAGTCCACTCACGGAGAGCTGAACACAACACTGCTCTGTGTGTGTGTGTGTGTGTGTGTGTGTGTGTGTGTGTGTGTGTGTGTGTGTGTGTGTGTGTGTGTGGACGAGGGGTGGATTTGCACGCGTGCCAATAGCGGATTTTCACCTGCCGATTCCACATGCTTTACTTGCACTTAGTTTAGAAAATGCTTCGAAATGAGCCAGGAGTAACTCACAACGTTATCAAAACAAACTGTTCAATCACTCTGTATTGTCACTCCTCTTACGAAAATTAACAACCATGCTTTAACGGTAACACTTTACAATAAGGTTCATTAGTCAACAATACTTCTACAGCATTTATTAATCTTAGCAAGTATTAATTGCAACATTTACTAATACATTCAACTCAAAGGTTGTATTGCATTGGTTGATTGCATAAAAGTTACATTAGTTAATCCACTGAACTAACATGAACAAACAATGAACAGCTGGATTTGTATGAACTAACATTAACAAAGATTAACGAATACAGTAACAATATTGCTCATTGTTAGTTAATACATTCATTTTAACTAATGATCCTTATTGTAAAGTGTTACTGCTAGTAAAACCATAGTAACTACAAAATAAACCATGGTTTTAAAAATTATCTAGTTTTTGTAGGAAACCAGTAACTGCAAAATTGACCAGTTTTACTACAGTATATATAAACTACAGATTTAAGTATTTCTTACTCTTAAAAACTAAGGCTGTCAATACATTAATCATAATTAATCTCATGATTTCTGAAAATGAAACAATAATCAAATCAAATTTGGCAAATGTGTTAATTTTTTATCAGTTATTACACAATTAACATTATAAAACACAGCGTTGATCACAGGAATAAATTACATTTGAAAATATATTGAATTAGAAAAAAGTTATTTTAATCTGTAGCAATGTTTCAAAGTATTACTTTTTTCTGTATACTTTTGATCAAATATATGAAGCCTGGGCAAGCAGAAGAGACTTTCAAAAACATTGAAAAAAATATGGAGTATATATTGTGACTACTGTAATAACAGTTTATTTGGTCATAGTTTATGTACTATTGGTCATGCAAACAAAATTATAACTTTTTATACACCACAGAATAATGCATATTAAAAGATAATTGCTACTTTTTATTGTGTTTACATCTTTTTTTTCTGACTTTTTTCTCAGAATTGAGATGTAGACTTGCAATTGTGAGAGAAAAAGCCTGAATTGAGTGATATAAAGTAGTAATTGCATGTTATAAAGTCAGAATTGTGAGGTATAAACTCGAAACTGTGAGAAAAGTCAGAATTGCGTGATGTGTAATTCGCAATTGCGAGAAAAAGCCAAAATCGTGAGAGAAAAATTCGCAATTGCGAGAAATAAAGTCGGAATTGCAAATGTATAAGTCAAAGTTTATATCTCACAATTCTGACTTTTTTTCTTGCAATTGCAACTTTATACAATGCAATTCTGACTTTATAACACAATTCTGACTTTATAACACACAATTCTGACTTTATAACACACAATTCTGACTTTATAACACACAATTCTGACTTTTTAACACACAATTCTTACTTTATATCATGCAATTCTGACTTTATAACACAATTCTGACTTTATATCATGCAATTCTAACTTTTTTCCTCACAATTTTAAGTATTTCTCGCAATATTGACTTTCTATCATGCATTTCTGACTTTTTTTTATCGCAATTGCAAGTTTATATCTCGCAATTCTGACCTCAAAATTGTGAGATAAAAAGTCGCAATTACCTTTTTAATGTTTTATTCTGTGGCGGAAACAAGCTTTCATAGGAAGCTGTTATGGGGTAAGTTTTCACAATGGGAGCCTACCATTAAAAATAATTTAGCCTAGATATTTGTAATGTAATTTCAATCAATTTAAACATCAACTCCATCACCCAAACTGTAAAATAAAAATGCTACCACCCTGCATATGATAAAACACTGACATTGAACAATAAATCTATTGAAGGAGCAATATTTTTCACATTAAGTCACTGCTGTCGGTCAGTAGAAACAAGCAATGTCTTTGGAAAGGGGGTCACGTGTAGCGTCCTCATGATTGGCTGTTTTAACATGAGCACATTCATTTGTGCTCCACGGTTCTCTGCTCTCTAAACCTGAAGCGTGAGAGTCGTGAGCGAGTTTTTAATGAAAGCTCCTCTCCACTTCAAAGACGGCTGCTGAGACGCTGCTACTTTAATATTACATAAAAACTCATATGGAGGAGTTAAGGCCATGTACATGATGAGCTGAAGTGAAAAAGTATTAAAACACTTCTGCTAGTTATGGTTTATAAAACTAGTTGTATTAAGGACTATAAAAAATACTATTTTATAAAAAGCTAGTGTTGCGTTACACTCTACTTGGCTTTACTTATTAGTTGAAATGTAAATTACCAAGATGCATTAGCCGAAGCAACATTTCTTATTTTCATTTAGGTAACTTAAAGCACAAATATAACGAAAATGCGTGGTTTTGTTATAAATGATAATCAATTACAAAATTCTGCGGTGCATGCATTTTCATTGCCAATTCAATGCATTTTGATGCATGCATGCATTTTACAGCCACATGCCTGTCGTTCCTCTAAACCCGCGGAGCTAAAATCAGGTAAGGAGCTGAATATTGCATTGCAGTGTTGAGAACGGCCCGCAGAAGAACAGAATGCAGGAGGTGTGGGAGATGCAGAAACACGCTGTTCTCCCGTCACTCAAACGCCACAGGGATTCACAGATGTGGAGACACATCTAGGCCTCACACAGGGCCGGAGAGTGGGAAAGAGATGAGCTGGGGATATACAGGGAGAACATGCATGTGAAGGAACAGGAAAAAAGAGCAAGCATCACTTTGTGTTTGCTGACGTGTTTCAGCTCTAAGACTCTTTTCAGAAATATTGCATTACAGAAATGTGCCAATAGTTGACAGCTGGGTCACCAGACAATGAACATCAGTGACAAATGACCTTCATACAGCGAGGACCAAAGCCTGAAACCACCTGGATATGAACAGAAAAGGTTCATGAAATAAAATGAAGGGAATAGATTTCAGATTCAGTAATATCTCTGCAGCGCTAAACTCTCTTTGCTTCATAATTGGCGAATTTTGCAAACACTTATTGAACTGAACTGAACCAACGTTAAACTTATTTCGAGCTGAATAATGACACTATTGTCTGATTTACAACTTAAATGAAATGTCTCATGTTTAATGAAGTTTGATTAATTGATTTTGTCGTTTTATTAGTGAATCTCTATGGTATTAACCGCTTAAATTCAGACGCAGGAGATGTTCTTTGAAACATCTGCAATGCAAATTCAATCTGAAAATCAGATGCAATCTTAAATTCAACGTTACTCAAAATGATCATATAATTTTGTACCGAAAAAAAATAGCATTTTCACTAGTAGACTTAAAAAACATACAATTTCTTCACTAAATGTTCTTTATCAAAGCCAGAGAGGATGTACAAATGAACTAACTATACATAATACATAAATGTGGCATAACTAAAGGAGTATAAGTCTTTTTGAGGCTGTTTTATAATGTCAGCACCATGGAGAGTTCCCTTTCTCACATGCAGGACCTTGGACAGCGACGGCACTTCAATAGACAGACAATACATTCATTACTTTAGTATAATAATAGCCTTCTTTCGAGCATTAGAAAATCAGGCCAGCATTCAGATTCATAGACAAAAGCAGAACTTTCCTTACCTGAACAGAAGTCAATGCCTTGTTAAACGTACATTACTATTCCATTTCTGACACATTCTCTGTTCATTTTGTTAGATTACCACATATATGATGTACATATATGAACTGTGCATATACCTTTATTGTGAAACATATATAAAATAACTATGTACTTCACCATTATATATTTCACATTTCACTGCACTGTTTATAAAGGCTCCATGTTGTCATGCATCCTGTTTTTTCAATTGTGGAAAGGGTGAAGAATTCCTGCAGGCTTTCTGAATCTATCAGAAAAGAGAAACTGGTTTCTACACCTGCATCTAATCCACAATGAAGATGCTTTTTAATTAAGTCGCTGTGTGAATGCATAGCCTGGTGGCAAAGATTAGCATTCGCTTGATTGCACCGTGCTTCAGTTCCTCGGGTCCAAACCTTCATAATAAAAACAAAACTGTAACATTTCACTTACATTTCTTATTTATAGCATACCTCCAAGAAGTGTGAACTCCTGAAGGAAACGTGTTTTCGTTCAGTGCTGATGCTAAATAAAGCCCATCTTTCAGCTGAGATTCCGGAAACTAGATTTACATTTGTGGCGTCATGTTTTCTGTTGTTTGCATCACAACAACTACATTTGGACACATTTTATTGAATGGTTGATCCTTTGTGTAATGGACTAAACTGTCTGACATCTAAGATACTGTTAAACGAGAAAATGAAGTCATGAAACAGAAGACGTGCTCATCTTTCTTCCATTTAGTGTCGTATATCCGAGTGAAACGCTTCTGGAACAAGAACAAAAGTGGGCGGGGCTTGATTGTGTCTGTGGGGCATTGATTGGATGGTTGTGGTTTGCTATTGGCTGATCTCATGTGAGTGACAGGTTATAGCCCCGCCCTCATCATCAGAGAAGAGAAGAGGGGAAGTTATTCTGATTATTTGACTATTTAATAATCACATATTCAGCGTGCATTTATTTAAATTGCTTACAAATCAGCATAAATTGTTAGTTGTGAAAAGAAAATTACAGAGGATTGTGTAAAAACTGTGCAACAAGATTCAGTCGAATCAAATGTATGAGATTTCAAGAAATTGTATTTATTGATGATAAATATCCACCTGGTTCTGTATTTAAAACATATTCAGTTTATTTGTTCTATTATATAAAGCTCATTCTTGTTCCATTTACTGACAAATATGCATCAGTGTATTAATGTTAAAATGGTGTAATCCAAATTGTAAATAAAATGTAATAAATGAGTGTACTGTAACATGAGAACAGCTCAGATGCTACATTAAACACAAACTGAGATATACATGAAACATCAACATGATCTCAGATGTTTCCCCTAAAATCAGAAAATAAGAACACGCGTGAGTTCGAGACATTGATATGATACTTCAGGTGTGTGTGTGTGTGTGTGTGTGTGTGTGTGTGTGTGAGAGAGAGAGAAGATTACACTCATCTAGCAGGTTATCTAAAAACTGTGTTACCTCAGAGAGAGACGGAGGAGAACTCGGAATTGTTATCAGAGGGAATCATCTCGGAGATACATTCACACTGCTGCCATGGCAACCAAGCATTCCAAAGAATTCTGATGAGAAATCAGGAGAGAGAGAAAGAGAGAGGGAGGGAGGATGACAAGGAAGACAATTTGTTACCTGAACTGCATGAGCAAGCAAGCCTGATTGTTCAGCACACACACACAGAGTCAGAGAGAGAGAGAGAGCAGTTGTTATCTGGACCACGGCACAGAAAAACATTGTTGCATCTGTTGCGTCACGCCGTACACTTCTGCCAGATGCGTGAGAGAATCATTTCTGCTGGGATTATCAATGCAAACTTTACAGTGTTCTCTCTTTCTCTGAGAGAGGGTGAGACATAGAGGGAAAGAAGGTAAGAAGAGAGAGAGAGTGTGTTTACTAGCTGTAGTTTCGGGCTCCATCTCACAAAACATCCCCGTGGTGACACCCTTACACTTGTAAAAAATGATTAAAAAAAAATTTTAATGCTTTGTTTTAGGACTTTGGGTTAGTCTGCAGGATTCTGAATTTATAATGCTTTTTAATTTCCAATTCAGCTCCTTTGAACTAATGGATGGATGGATGGATGGATGGATGAGGGATGGATGGATGGAGGGATGGATGGATGAGGGATGGATGGATGGAGGGATGGATGGATGAGGGATGGATGGATGGAGGGATGGATGGATGGAGGGATGGATGGATGAGGGATGGATGGATGGAGGGAGGGATGGATGAGGGATGGAGTGATGGAGGGATGATGGATGGATGGATGAGGGATGGAGGGATGGAGTGATGGATGGATGGATGGATGAGGGATGGATGGATGGAGGGATGGATGGATGGATGGATGGAGGGAGGGATGGATGAGGGATGGAGTGATGGAGGGATGATGGGTGGATGGATGAGGGATGGAGGGATGGATGGATGGATGGATGGATGAGGGATGGATGGATGGAGGGATGGATGGATGGATGGATGGATGGATGGAGGGAGGGATGGATGAGGGATGGAGTGATGGAGGGATGAGGGATGAGTGATGGAGGGATGATGGATGGATGAGGGATGGATGGATGGATGGATGGATGGGTGGATGGGGGGATGGAAGGATGAATGGATGGATTGATGGAGGGATGGAGGGATGGATGGAGGGATGGATGGATGGAGGGATGGATGGATGGATGGATGAGGGATGGATGGATGAGGGATGGATGGATGGAGGGATGGATGGAGGGATGGATGGATGGATGGATGATGGAGGGATGGATGGAAGGATGGATGGATGAGGGATGGAGGGATGGATGGATGGATGGAGGGATGGATGGAGGGATGGATGGATGAGGGATGGAGGGATGGATGGATGATGGATGGATGGATGGATGGAGGGATAAATGGATGGAGGGATGAATGGATGGAGGGATGGATGGATGGAGGGATGAATGGGTGGATGGACTTCCTGTATGTTGTGGCCAATTAAATCCATTTTAACTCAGCAGTTGTTCAGTTATGAATTTAGCCCAACGCTATAGTCATTATAATTACATAAAAATGCTTTCATATAGACGTTTCTGTTCTACGAACTTCAACTTGAAATCTCCTTTTCCGTGCAAGTATATTTATGCATAATTCAGAATGATATACCTGTAGATTATGGTATCATAAACTGAGTATTAAAAGTCAATCTTTTCAACACTGTACAGTTTCATCAGTCTGGTTTTGATCTGAGATTGATCAGAGGTCAGAGGTCACACGCAGCTTCAGCGCTTACACATGTATGTGCGTCAGTTTATTCCTGTTTTTATCAGATGGAGAGATCAATCTTTGTCAAGATTCCCCTCAGTCCTGCACTAATCGCAGCCGCTCTGTAAACATTACACACGTCCAGCTCAAGACAAAGTGTGTGTGTCCTCAAGACCAATTGATCATACTGTCCTCTACTTCAGTCACCTGTGCTTAAAGCGACAGTTCACCTGAAAGTAAGAGTTCTGTCATCCTTTACTCAAACTCATGCATGATAGGGGTGTGCGATATTTCCATCTCGTCTGCTATAATATTATTATTGTTGTTTTAACAATGTGTAAACTGACAATATCGAGTATGTTTCTCACTTTACAAAAAACACATCTAGAGAGTTCACACACACTACATGATGTGGTCTAGTAGGTTAGATTAGTGCACTTGTGCATTTATTGCGCACGCTATCACAGTGGGATTTACTGCAAACGCATTTATAATGCCCTCAATACTCAAGATAAGAGGCAAAAAAAAACTCTGTATGTGTTTTATATTTATATAATTTAATATAGATAATCAATATAAAAAGCTTGATTTCAAATGTGATATTGATTTTATGCAACAGCTCAATAAATAAGTTAATATTAAGTAATATTTAGACACAATATGTCCTGTTTTTGCTCTATTTCGCCAATGACAATATGTCAAAACCAGGGACTAAACCACAGGACTGTTGTGTGTGTCTGAGCGACACACGCGGGGTCTCATTACTGAATGAACGAATAGGTTGAATGATTGATTCAATGACTCACTCATTAAGACAATCAAATGCTTCGTTCCTGAATGAATCAGCCGACTGAATGAATCGTTTGAAACTTAAAGACTCACTCATTAACAGTGACTCGCTGACACATGCTGGTGGTTTTAACCTCACATTTAAAGCATTTTTTCATTTTTTAAACCATTTCAAATATCAATATCCAATGTTTTATGTTTAAAACATTAATATTATCTTTGCATTTAACTGTGTAAATCCTCTAAACGCCACTTCAGATGCAGTTCTGTGTTTCCTCTGCAGCGCAAAGATCAATTTAGTTGATAAGGATTTTATTTGATTGGTAACAGCCCTATTGTGTATTATTAGTTAATTAAATTTGATTAAATGTAAGAATTTGACACAAAAGATGATGAATACATTTAATTAGGTTAAAAAAATGTTAAAAAGGTAAACAATGCCCATAAAATGTTACAAATCAAATTAAACTTACTGAAAAAGCTGCTTCTGTGACTGCTGCGAACTGACAAGCACACAGAATATGAAGAATATCACAGACTTTAGAGTCTGTCCACAGCAGTCCTAAACCTGCCAAACCAACACAATAAACACGCTCAGCAAAATATCATCTAATCATCGTTATCAAGACCATTTTTGAAATATCATATTTGTCAATATCGCACACCCCTAATGACAGAAGAGGAGATTCTCAGTGCGAAGTTTATAATTAACAAGACTTGCCATCAGGTTTCAAAAACACACACTCGATTTCAAGTCATACACAACGACATTAAACCACACACATCACGTCACTTCTGTTCCCATAGTGTCAGATCATGTGAATTTGACTTGTGTCGTCACTGGTGGACAAGAAACATGCCAGACTGTCAACCAATCATACCGTGCTGTCCTTAACGACATGCGTGATGTCATCGAGAAGGCGGGACTCTGATTGTCTATGCAAATGTTCTCTATAGTGATGGAGATCATAGTGAATTAATGTTGTTGTCTGTCCACTATGACATATTCATCATTTACGACGTCAGAATCTGTCTGATATTTAGTCTGAGCCCATGAAGATTTTACAGCTACTTTTGTCCTACAAAGTTAGTTTCCGAAGACTTGTAATATCAAGCCAATTAAGGTCAAATGTTTTTATATAGCGCTTTTCATAATACACATTCTTTCAAGGCAGCTTCACAGACCATCATGATTTTGATGTTTATAATATCTCAAAATCGTCATTTCTTATACTCGCATATATAATATTAGAGTATAATAGTATAATGTAACGTGAATAAAGTTGAAAGTACTTAGCCTATATATACAACTTTAAATAAAGAGCTAGGACATCACACACTGCCCTTACGCAAGTCTACTGCATGTATGAGAATAAAGTTGCAATTATTATATATCCAAATTTATTTAGAGATGTGTGATGATATAGTTTACATTTTATGATGATATAAACAATAACACAGCAGAGATTTGCTCTATTGTGTGTGTGTATATATATAGGCTATAATATAAATGATATAGGCTAAATTATACATATATATATCTTAACGTGAGTGTCCACAGGTAAAGTAGGATGTACTGTATATCCATCTTTTAATACATCACATTCATTGCATGAAAAACAGCCGTGTAACTTTTTGAACTTTTGGTGTTTTTCTGCAGAAGAATGAAGGTCAGTCGGGTTTGGAAAGACATGTTTTAACATCCACTCGCCTCAGAAACTGACCTCTCCCGACCCACACCTCAGTCCTGTTCCCTCCATCTGCCTTCCCTTTGTTTGTTTGTTTTTAATATCTTTATCTTCTATAATCTGGATGGAAAAGCCAACACAGTAATGCTCACTCTTCCTCTGATAAATGTTTCTTCTCCACGGGCAGAAGTGTGTGTGTGTGTGTGTGTGTGTGTACTGCAGAGATTCGCTCGGGCTGCAAGACGAGCAAGGTTAATTATATTCATGAGACACCTTGACCATGAGACACAGCTTATCTCTATCAGCCAGTTAGCAGAAAACTCGCTGAGATGGTTCCCTGCATTTGTGAGCACACACACAGAGATCTGACCCCAGGCCTGTCGATTCTCCAGTAAGAATCCCGGAGAATACAAACTCTTCAAAACCAGATGAATATCAGTCTGATAATGGATCGAGACGTCTGTGTCTGAAGAATGCGAGACCATCCTGATAGAATTAACCGTGGAAATGCACCCTTTAATAACTATAAACTCATGATTTACAGTAACAATTATTCAATCACTCTCACAAATACAGTCCATTTATAAATATACACTGTAAAAAAAAACTTGTCAAATCAACTTACTTTTGTTCAGATAACATCATATTTTGAGTTTCTGCTGATTAAGATAATCTTTTTCTTTGTTTTAACTC
>CM060630.1:30807363-30817363 GCA_030578275.1 Meda fulgida | reverse complement strand
GAACGATAGATAGATAGATAGATAGACAAACAGACAGACAGACAGATAGATAGACAGACAGACAGACAGATATATAGACAGATAGATAGACAGACAGACAGACAGATAGATAGACAGACAGATATATAGACAGATAGATAGACAGATAGAGAGACAGATAGATAGACAGATAGAGAGACAGATAGATAGACAGATAGAGAGACAGATAGAGAGACAGACAGAAAGATAGATATATAGACAGACAGATAGAACGATAGATAGATAGACAGACAGATAGAACGATAGACAGAGAGACAGATAGATAGACAGAGACACAGATAGATATATAGACAGACAGATAGAACGATTGATTGACAGACAGACAGATAGACAGATATATAGACAGATATATAGACAGATATATAGACAGATAGAAAGACAGATAGAACGATAGATAGACAGACAGACAGATAGACAGACAGACAGATAGAACGATAGATAGACAGACAGATAGATTTATAGACAGACAGACAGACAGACAGACAGACAGATAGACAGACAGATAGACAGACAGACAGATAGATAGACAGACAGGTAGATAGACAGACAGGTAGATAGACAGACAGGTAGATAGACAGATAGATAGATAGACAGACAGATAGTACGATAGATAGACAGACAGACAGATAGATATATAGACAGATATATAGACAGAGACAGACAGATATATATGGAGACAGGTAGATAGACAGACAGATATAGACAGATAGATAGACAGACAGACAGATAGTACGATAGATAGATAGACAGACAGATAGATATATAGACAGATATATAGACAGACAGACAGACAGAGATATATAGACAGATAGATAGACAGAGACAGACAGACAGAGAGACAGACAGACAGACAGATATATAGACAGACAGATAGATAGACAGATAGACAGATATATAGACAGACAGATAGAACGATAGACAGACAGATATATAGACAGACAGATAGATAGACAGACAGACAGATATATAGACAGACAGATAGATAGACAGACAGACAGATATATAGACAGACAGATATATAGACAGATAGATAGACAGACAGATATATAGACAGATATATAGACAGACAGATATATAGACAGACAGATATATAGACAGACAGATATATAGACAGACAGATATATAGACAGACAGATAGAACGATAGACAGATAGATAGACACAAAGATAGATATATAGACAGACAGATAGAACGATTGACAGACAGATAGACAGACAGACAGACAGACAGACAGATATATAGACAGACAGATAGAACAATTGACAGACAGACAGATAGATAGACAGACAGATAGACAGACAGACAGATATATAGACAGATAGATAGACAGACAGACAGAACGATAGATAGACAGACAGATAGACAGACAGACAGATAGAACGATAGATAGACAGACAGACAGATAGATATATAGACAGACAGACAGACAGATATATAGACAGACAGACAGATAGATATATAGACAGACAGACAGATAAATATATAGACAGACAGACAGACAGACAGATATATAGACAGATAGATAGACAGACAGATAGTACGATAGATAGATAGACAGACAGATAGTACGATAGATAGATAGACAGACATATAGACAGATAGATAGACAGAGATAGTACGATAGATAGATAGACAGACAGACAGACAGATATATAGACAGATATATAGACAGATATATAGACAGAGACAGACAGACAGAGATATATAGACAGATAGATAGACAGAGACAGACAGACAGAGAGACAGACAGACAGACAGATATATAGACAGACAGATAGAACGATAGATAGACAGACAGACAGATATATAGACAGACAGATAGAACGATAGACAGACAGACAGACAGATATATAGACAGATAGATATATAGACAGATAGATAGACAGACAGATATAGACAGACAGATAGACAGACAGATATATAGACAGACAGATAGACAGACAGACAGATATATACAGATAGATAGACAGACAGATAGATAGATAGACAGACGGATAGATAGACAGATAGAACGATAGATAGATAGACAGACAGATAGATAGACAGACAGATAGATATATAGACAGACAGAGAGAACGATTGACAGACAGATAGATAGACAGACAGACAGATAGACAGACAGACAGACAGATATAACGATAGACAGACAGATATAACGATAGACAGACAGATATATAGACAGACAGACAGACAGATAGAATGATAGATAGACAGATATATAGACAGACAGATAGATAGACAGACAGATAGACATATAGACAGATATATAGACAGACAGACAGACAGATATATATACAGACAGATAGACAGACAGACAGATAGACAGACAGACAGATATATAGACAGATAACATGGTTATTACAGTTTAAGACTCAAATCAACATTGTCTTCTCCATGAATTGTGCAACACGGCTCAAGACTTACACATTTTACAGTTGAGATTTTTTATTTTTTTTCCTGATCATGTCTTCTCTCACAGGGCATCAAGTGACCCACGAGTCCCACTGGTGCCGCCTCAAAATAATGGAGCATGACGATCCATAACCCTTGATATGAGCCAGAACAATAGTCATGCTTGCTTGAACACACACACACCACTGACTGACAACACGTCTCTCTGGAGCGAGACAGACTGAGAATGAAAGACAGGTTTGTTTACCAGTAAAAGTTTGTTGAAGAGGAAAATGAGTCACTCCTTCAAACGCCTCAAACTCTCCAGCGTCTGAAAGACAGCAGTGAATGTAGCGCTCCCCAAACACCCTGCCCTCCAAACAGCCCTCGCTCCTGCACAGATCATTATTATTGATGCAGACACGCAGAGAGACGCAGGTAACGCAAATTAATAAACACTAATATATGGTGGGAAATAATTATGCCTTCAGAAAAAATAACAAGGTTGACGGTTTTACGGTTTACTACACTCATTATCATGACACTATTTGGAAGAGAATTTAACAGATTATAAACATTAACAGTAAACAATACTTCTACAGCATTTATTAATCAAGTCAAGTCACATTTATTTATACAGTGCTTTTTACAAAACAGATTGTATAAAAGCTGCTTTACAGAGATAACAGGAAAATAATGCAACTAAGTTTGTTTCCAGAAGAAAATAACATCACAGTCCAGCTAAATTCAGTGATGGTTCATTTTTGGTGTAAAAAAAAGTTATTAATTTAGTTCATTTTTTTATATATCCACTCTAGAGAAAACAGTGATGTCATCGTCCAGCTCTCAGTTCGTCCAAGGGTCAGTTCAGTTCTCATATAATGGTGTCAATGCAGGCAGATCAAGAATATTGTTGAATATTAAATTAAATGTTACATTCACCCAACTAAGCAAGCTAAAAGCCAATGGCAACAAAGGTGAAAAAAGGCGACAGTTAGTACAAGTGTTAAATGTAATAACACTTTTTTTTTTTAAAGGGGTCATGAATTGCAAAGTTTTATTGTTTTGCATTGTATTAATGTTTCCTGGGGTGCACTTATAATGTCAGCATAATTTTTACATAAAATTGTTTCATAATTTAGAAATAAAAGGCATTTTTCTACACTGATTTTATCCTCTGGTTTGAACGCTATTTTAAGGGGAGTGTCTGCTGTGAGACTTCAGTGTAAAATCCCACTGCTGTGATTGGCTGCTGTGAGACTTCAGTGTAAAATCCCACTGCTGTGATTGGCTGCTGTGAGACTTCAGTGTAAACGCCCACTGCTGTGATTGGCTGCTGTGAGACTTCAGTGTAAACGCCCACTGCTGTGATTGGCTGCTGTGAGACTTCAGTGTAAACGCCCACTGCTGTGATTGGCTGCTGTGAGACTTCAGTGCAAACGCCCACTGCTGTGATTGGCTAACATTTTTGCATATGAAATAGCTAAGTGTTACATGTGGAGTTCTCTCGAAACCTTTCAGCACATTTTTACTATTACAGTTCTCAAGGTTTACTAATCGTGAAGTGTTGTTTATAGCATTATATTTAGATCTATAGCATCATATTTAGATCTATAGCATCATATCGAGATCTATAGCATCATATTTAGATCTATAGCATCATATTTAGATCTATAGCATTATATTTAGATTGTGGCATGAAAGGTTGCAGAGATGAGCATGTAGCCGATCACAGACATGATCTCATCATTGCAACTCGATTTCTGCACACTAACGAATGCTCTCATCATAACTAACAGTGCAAATACAATGTGAATAAGAGATTTGTTGATTAATACGGGAGTTTTGGCGAGAGTCCAGAACACTGTTTGATTGACAGTTCCGGCGATTGTAAAGGGAGTGTTATTTGATCACTTTCTATATATAATTTAAAAATCACAGTTTAAATAACAGATTATTTTCATGCCACAAAGAGAAAGAAAATGTGACCGTTTAGTCACTAATTTGATTTATTGACACATTGACAAAGAACATCTGACTTTAGCCTATATGAAGCATTGCATATCAGAAATCACAGATTCCATCCCAAAAATGTCTGTTTGCAAAGCCTGCGCTGAAATTGTGACTGATTTACCAAAGAATCCACAGTGAAACGTGCCGAATACAAACAGATAATGCTGTACTGAGACATTTAAATTGTTGAAAATAAATAGCATTAGGAAATGTGATCTTGTTTTGCTCTCCACTCCTCGTCATCTCAGTAACACGCCAGTGGGCGGGGCTAAAGTTGCAACGGTGATGTAGGCGTTGATCTTATTCTGCAGAGGCGGACTGTCACCTATCTATTATAGGCACGTTCCACAACAGGTCGTTCGCTGGGCTCGGATACAATAAAGGCTGTTTTTGGACTAACAAGTTTTCAGTTCTGAAACTTGCAAGAGGTCATCATACTATAAGAATATCCTCTATGTCAAAAGCTGAAGGAAAATTTTATTTCTCAATTCATGACCCCTTTAAATCAAAAGGTAAATTAACTAATGCATTAAATAATTAATTAAAATATTACACTAGAATATTGACACGCTCAAAGCATCAGATAAACTGAATCCTACTAAACATGTTACTGAGGGACACGGCCATTTTATAGAACGACTCTGCTAATATAAGATCTCCTGACTCTCATTATTGGTTTCTCCTTCAGTCTTTCCAGCTCTATCTGTCTCCATTGTCCTGCTGTAGAACTGCACTTATTTCCCATGGTGCACATCCCTCAATATTCAATAGCTAGCGTTCTGCCACACGAGGATGAAGTCGCTCTCTTACTTTCCTCTCACATCTCGCCCTGAAGACAGACCTTTACGGTAAAGAAAGGAAACTGTTCGCTTTGCGTACGTGAATGACAGGAGAGCTGCGGGGAATCTGTTCGGCCGTCCGCTCTCGTGTACTGATCTGGGATCAGTGTAGTGTATTCTGCCATGATTAATGCTGGAGCTGCTTTTATCCACACTGGGCTGGAAGAGTTGTCAAAGGTAAAGGTCACTCCCAGTTAGAACGGAAAAGCCCATGAAAAGATAAAATAACAGTTTTATGCTATAATGTGAAACATTATCTTAAGAGTAAAGGTGAAGAAACACCTTAAATATTCCAAGCCATATTTCAACTCCAATATGGAGCCATATTTCAACTCATTTTTTCAACTATTTGGAGAATAATTACTCCAAATAATTTCATTATAACCGATGTTTTGGCAGTGGACATTTTTGGTAACAAATTAACTTCTCTCATTCTTCACATGGAATTTTTAAATCAAACAAGAATTTAACAGGTGAATTTAACAAAAGACACTTTGAATTGCATTCTGGAACAGATGGTTTTGCTCTATGCAGGAGTAAAAACCTGTGAAAAAGTAATTTAACAGTTCTTCTCTATAGCTTACTTGGTACTAAGTACCTCAAACAAAAACTCTTCAAACGTTTGCCGACACTAACATGGCTAATCCATTGACTAGTTCTATCTCAAAAGTGCTAGTTCAATCAATTCAGGGTTTGATGTTGTTTTCAACATTCATATGTACAAATGATATTTCAAATGGTAATTAAACAGACCGAGAGAGCGAGAGAAGCATGAGCGAGCTGTGTTTAAATCAATACACTGATTAAAGTATCTTTCTCATCTGAATGTCAGCAACTTTTGATGCAGCTTGAATGACAATTCAATTCAATTTTCCATTCAAAGACCAATTCCTGACGTGCACAGCAACTTATCGGCGTGAGAAGGCGGAGGCTTACAGACATCTCATCGGTGTCTCATTTATATTTGAGCTCTGTATTCAGTGATGTGGAAATGCATATGACCTGTCGGCTTCATCAATATGACAGCCAGAGCAAAACGGCCTGAAACACTCATTATACCTTTCTTAATGACGCTATTCAGTCAGGCTCAAATCAGATGTGCAAACCGGTTCAGAATATCTGCTCTGAGAATCAATCTCATTGGCCGATAACTCCAATGAAGGCTGATTGGACAATCGACTCTGAAGAGAGACATATTTAACTTGTCTGTTTGAGGTATGGCAGCATAAAACTCAAGACTCAAAGCAAACAAAACAGATGATTCACAATATCATTTGTCAACAGTTTTGTGTTTGGTTCAACATTAAGATTGCCTTTCTTAGATCGTCCGCTTGTCCCGAAACAACCGAACAATACAGCTTCAGTATTTTCAAATAAGTAGCAAATCGCTAAAGGAAAAGGGATAGGACGTTAACAGTACAGAGAACCACATTATGCATAATTCAGACAATGTGACCTTGACTGCCTTGAGGGAAAACAAGGGTCATTTCCCATCCAAATTAATGTTCTTCTGTGATTATTCTTCACTACAAGTTAGAGGGCAAGAGTCACTAATGAATTTAATTCAGGGTGTTTTTACTCTTGAACCAAAATCATCTAAAAAGGGAAACAAAGTTAAAAAGGGCCCAGTTGTCCTCACATGATTATATATATATATAACCTTTTTATAAATGGGATATTGGGATCTCAATGTGGCTCCATGAGTAAATAGTTCAATTTTAGAGGTCAAAAACCAAAAGTGGGTTCCTATTGCTATTGTTAGGATTTTCAAATGATCAACATTCTGCGCTAAAACTGTAAGTTGTAGAAACATCCCCGATCGGCCTGACAGTGGCGCTACTGTACATTGATCAAAAGAATGAAATCGCTCATAACTCCTAACCGTCTGTTGCAGATTCAAATGTCTTGTACTGTATATCATTGGAATTCTTGTCTCGAGACGAACAAAGCGCAAGTCTCGGATTTGATCGCTGCATTGACCAAATTTTCAGATGTTTTGGCTTTTTTGAAAAAACTAACTTTTGCAAACCAGTTCTAGGGGTTTCTTTTGCCCGATCGGAACCAAACCCGTACAGAAATCTCCATTCACGTTCGTGACGGGACACCAAAACATTCGAAGTGGGTGTGGCCACTTTTACTAAAATGGCTATAACGCTTGAACGGAATGAGATATTTTCACCAAACTTGGTTCACCTATGGATGGGCTCAGTCTGTGGCCGCATGAAAAAGCGACTTGGCCACTTGGTGGCACTATAAAATAAAAAACCATGAAACTATAGCTACGCAACAGTCTGATTGACTTGAAAGTTGAATATTCGTGTGTCTCGAAAAACAAAGTTGAGCACCTATTAGACAAGGTTAACGGACACCGACCGGAACAAAACTTACTGGGCCTGTTTGATTCATGGCCCTAGAGATCTGTGAACATTTTTAAATACTGTTAAATACTTACACAAAGGGTTTTTCCTCAACCTCGATATAACCACTGCAGTACAAATCTGGACTCTATAGGTCAATATTTGTCAAAAAAGTTCAATTTTACTCTTTGGATAGCAAATACAGGGTCATTTAGAAAAATGGGCATGGTCAAGTGTACACAAAAGCCTAGAATTCCTAAAGGAAAACTCAAAACTTACATGCGACACATGATTCTAAACAAGCATGCAAAATTGTATGGATCAGACAATAGGTAGCACTATAACAGTTAGCTTCAAAAACACAATATTTCTTTGGTAAATGACCTGAAATTAAGGCTGGGGCAATAAATCGATGCATCGCGATTCGTGCCCACTGTAAACACCCTTGTAATTCACTTCATCCTCTGAACTTTATGAATGAGTATTTTATAGAAGGTTCAAGTGGTGTGCGTAAGGCATGGTACCAGCAGAGTACGTCTCTAAGCACGCAGTGCCATCTGCTGTTAAAAATCTCAATCGATCCAGAATTATTTCTCAATTTGCGATGCACCGATTTACTGTCCCAGTCCTACCGGAAATTGCAGAAAATTTTATTTTTCCAACTCCGACTGAGGGGTTAACAGGCTTGCTATATAATAACAATTGCCGCAAAATTGCGCGGCTATATTTATAATTGTTTGTTTAGAGGGAAACAGACATTCCATTTTCTTCAGACATTCTTTTTTTAAAGAAAAAAAATGTACCAGCTGTATGCAAAGTAAATCACATTTGTTTTTTGACCACTGGCAATATGTAGCCTACAGTTTAACAATTTACTCATGGAGCTATACTGACATCATCATCCCCATATCTCTGGAAATGAAAGTGGGACACCAAAAGAAAACTTGGTTATGATCCAACATCTAAAAGGATTTAAAGATGTCTTTAACACTTATTGAGTTACAGGCATGCACTTTTTTTTTTAGGGGGGGGGGGGGGGGGGTCCACCAATCTCGGTGTAAAAATATAATTTGACCAATCAACTTGACCCTCCTCTACAAAATTGTGGATTAATCAGAAAATATGAATTCATGGCATTTAATATTTTGGATTTCATCACTATTTATGTTTGTCTTTCTTCAGAAAAATATGAACAAAATCAAAAATGTTAGAAGTTTCTAAAATGTGGTTGATTTGAGACAGAATGACCCAAAAGAAATTGAGGAAGTGATTCACTGTTTCCCGTGCTTTTGCGTTTGTGTGTGCATTTGTCAAGTGATTTGAGATGACTGTACTTTTGTACTGGAGCAAAAGAAGGTCAGCTGCTCTTGTGTGAATGTACAATTATACAAACAAGATAAATTGCCAATTAGCGCCAGGTTAATATGTATTATATTAATATGCATGTTATGTGGATTCATCTTTCCACTGCCTTAGGACACAGATCGCATGTTTGGAGATGTTTAATTTGGTACATGAGCAGTACAATGTAGCTTTCATCAATTACCTGACTAAATCTAACCTGAAAGAATCGAGAAAATGAGTTTGAGCACAGTACTCTAGTCACTCACAAAGTAAACACAGGCGTAAACCTCAGTCCGTATCTTCCTCAGGGACTCTGATGGTGATTTAACCTGTTCAGAGTCCAGAAAACCACGAGAGCTTATCCTCCTAATACAGTCTGTCGGATTATGGAAATAGAAACCTTAATGTTTACACTCCGAGATGAGAAAGGGCCTCTAGAGAAAGACAGCGAATGAGCATGAGATGGAAAGAGACAGATAGCGAGAGAGAGAGAGCGCTGGGCAGGTAGAGAGAGAGAGAGAGGGAGAGAGAGAGAGAGAGAGAGAGAGAGAGAGAGAGAGAGAGAGAGAGCGCTGGGCAGGTAGAGAGAGAGAGAGGGAGAGAGCGCACTGGTCAGGTAGAGAGAGAGAGAGAGAGAGAGCGAGCACTGGTCAGGTAGAGAGAGAGATGGAAAGAGACAGATAGCGAGAGAGAGAGAGCGCTGGGCAGGGAGAGAGGGGGGGGGGGAGGAGAGGGAGAGTGCACTGGTCAGGTAAAGAGAGAGAGAGGGAGAGAGAGAGAGAGAGAGAGAGAGAGAGAGAGAGCGCACTGGTCAGGTAGAGAGAGAGAGAGGGAGAGAGCGCACTGGTCAGGTAGAGAGAGAGAGAGAGAGAGCGAGCACTGGTCAGGTAGAGAGAGAGAGAGGGAGAGAGCGCACTGGTCAGGTAGAGAGAGAGAGAGGGAGAGAGCGCACTGGTCAGGTAGAGGGAGAGAGAGAGAGAGCGAGCACTGGTCAGGTAGAGAGAGAGATGGAAAGAG